>JAHPZR010038312.1:0-10974 GCA_019787425.1 Platygyra sinensis | reverse complement strand
AGGGGGGGGGGGGTGCACACCCCCTGCACCCTCCCCCTAGATCCGCCCCTGTTAATTCAGCCGCGTACACACGCATTCTTAAATTAATGAGACGTTGACGTCATTTTTTCCCCGATCCAGCTCTCTCAAGATTTTAAAGTAAGCAATTGCGGACGAATAAGTAAGAAAATTCCAGCTAAAAAAAGGTGTCTTTTTTAAAATCAGAGCTTAAAACTTGTGTCATTTACTGTTTAGTTAACATAGTTTTGAAATCTAAAGGAAAAAAAGATTTTTTTTTCTTGGTCGTAGTAACACTTGAAGTCACAAGAGTGGTACCTATTTATGAACTGGTCGCACCACAGTCTTTTCTCCACACTGAACCTTCACGACTTGGGAATGTCCATCTTTGCCCGGATATGCATCCACAATACGGCCCAAAGGCCACTTCCCTAGTGGCAGATTTGGTTCCAGAACCAGCACAATGGCCCCTTACTTTAGGTCCTTGACGACGTAGGTCCACTTTGGACAAGTATTTAGCATAGGTAATAGTACTCCTTCAATCACCTGGACCACACTCGAGAGATCAGTTCTTGGACCTTGCGCCACCTTTTTCGTGGGCAGAACCTCGTAGTGTCGACCCACTGACCCCTTGGCAGTATAATGGGAAACCTAACATCGTACAGAAGACATTCAGTGAATTGTCGACCACCACATCGCAGCACGCCTTGATCGTCAAACCAAGGACATAGCTTGCTCAGTGAACTCTACTTTGGAATCTTCTTTCCCTTCAATGATGCCATGTATTCTTCAGGAATTGCCTCCAACTGTGTTCGACTAATAATTTCCTCCTCTGCATTTTCAATTTCTTCTGGCAACGGTTCTCGTCCTTTTATCCTTTCCTTTGGACTGCGCATATTGTAGATCACTTGCCACACCCTGGCCTGTAGCCGCACTAAGCTTTTCGAACTTGGAAAGAGTGTGGGTTCAAGCCTCCAGTCCGCACACTTTGGTTTCGCTCCTCCCTTTCCTTCTCGATTCACTGGACTCTGATGGCGACATGTTAGAACAGTTGCAACATCTTCTTCCCCTTCCTTACGGTCTGATGTCTTCAATTCCGGTAATGAAGCGGGAGGACTCCTTACATCCATCTTAGGCCGACCAGCCTTATCCTCTGATAGTAGCCACTTGCCATCATGCCACCAGAGTGAGTTCTCTAATAGCTTGTCTGGTGTTGCTCCCCTTGTGCACAGATCAGCTGGATTTTTTCCTGTCGGTACACGTTGCCACTGCGATGGCTCTGTCGCCATTTGTATCTCCCCGATACGATTAACCACAAAGGGACGAAAACTCCGCCCATGACCCCGAATCCACCAAAATACATCCATGCTGTCGGAATAAAATATCACAGATTGCATGGGTAGTCCAAGTAGAAGCGTTAAATGCTGTGCCAAGCGCAAACCCAATACAGCTCCTGCAAGTTCCAACCGAGGCACTGTCATAGGCTTTAAGCGACCTACCGGCTTGAAACGGTAGCATCATTGTATACACACTGTAGAGTTCCATAAGCTTGCAGTGAAGCATCCACAAATGTGATGACTCTCTTAGCGACTACCTCACCGGCCTTTGCTTCACGCAGACATCTAGGCACCTGCAAATCACCCAGCCTCCTAAGCTGACCATACCAACTTCCGATTCTACTTGCAATTTCATCATGAATAACATCATCCCAGTCATAACCCCTGGTCTAAAGTTCCCGAAGCAGGATCTTAGCCTTGATGACGAAAGGGCCCACAAACCCGAGTTGGTCAGATACAGTCGCAACTTCCTCAGTACATTTTGGTTTGTCACTGGAAGCTCTGGAGAAATGTTTGCAGCCGAAATAGTAAACTTATCTTCTGTACTATTCCAGGAAATATCAAGTGTCTTGACAACAGGTTCCTGTCCCTCAGTAATCGGCAACTCAGTAGCTCTGTCGGCTTCAGGTGTGGCTGCAACAACTTCTAGAGAATTTGATACCTATTTCCTTGTCTTCATGCCTGCAATTCCCCACAGACTGTCCAGCTCTTTGTACAACTGAATGCCATCTTGCACAGTTTCCACACTATCAATCGAGTCATCCATGTAAGTGGATTTGAGCACAGTTGCAGCTGCCAATGGATACACATCCTGGTGCCTTGAGTAACAAACTGAACCTCCTTTGGTGCAGAGTTTTTACCAAACACTACTCGATTGAACTCGTAGACATCAGGTTCACGGCTAGAATCAAAGTCCCTCCATAATAGACGAAAGTAAGGACGATCTCTCTCTTCAATCTCCACCTGCAAATACATTTCCTTAGCTATGAGGTTCCTCCAGAGCCGAATAAGCACATCAAACAAATCCTTCTGCAATTTAGGTGCAGCACAAATGGCATCATTCCGTTTTTACTGAACAATCGAACACAATGCGTACTTAGTCGTAGTTTTATCCATACGAATGACTGAAAAGTGAGGCAAATTCCAAACTTCCGGTGGCAACAGTTCATCTGGTTCGGCCCTTCGCAAGTAACCTTTCTCAACATAAGTCTTGATGATTTGCTAGTACTCTGTTCCTAGAGCACAGTTCTTCAATTTATTTTCTGTGTTGCATAACTGGGGTAATGCTGTGTGATGATTATCAGGTAACAGAGGCTTATCCTCTTCCACGGTACTCCACTTTGTATCCATTTCCAGTGTAACTAATCGATTTCTTCAGTTCCTTCAAGGCTTCGTTCTCCTCTTCGGTGAAAATCACAGTGTCATGTCTCTCAATGCCACAGTTTTCTATCTCCCAGAATCCCTTTAAGGTACGATCAACATCACAGCAAACATCGCTAACGCTGGCTTTAGGGTCTCTGGTAAACAAAGCACGGCTAATGTGTGCCCTTGCTCCTGTCCTCAGCTTAGTTTTCCCTTTTTAACCAAGTGGACTACTTAAACAATTAGATAGTTAATAATTAAATCTATGTAATTTTACCATTTTCATTATGTAAGTAAATACGCAATTCAGTTTTTTAACTGCTATGTGCCTTATGAATAAATAAATTTCAAGCTTCATGTCCACTGCTCTCCTTCTGGTGAGCCAATGCTTGTCCAACCCAAAGGCCCCAGGAGAGCAACTGGGCCCCTTCCTCACGACGTACATTTGCTCTGGAATAACGCAACTCTGCATTTTCCACTCCTATCAACAAAACCACAAAGCCTTTTTGGGCAGGCTCAGCAAAGTCACAATCGTTAAGGTGAGACCATCTATCTTTACTTTGTTTCCAGTTCTCTACCTTGTGGTTTCCAAACATTAACTGTATTAACTGTGTGGTATCTCTTCTTGAGACCAAGAACTCCTGCAAAGATCAAATTTTACAAAATGGCATTTAAGGTGCACTGAAGAATATGCGTCTTGAGAAGCTTTCGTTATTTTTCGGAGATCTTAGCTTACAACTGTCGACATAAAAATAAGCTGCATTAGTGAAATTTAGATCGGGTAAACATACTCAAGTCAACACACTGATTCGGCTGACTAAATATGAACTTTTCGTAGAGACCTATAAAGCAAGAAATAAACAAAGCAAATTAGAAAACAGTCTTAATAAAGCACGCGCGCTGATTGGTTAAAAATCTTATTTGTATAACTCGATGGAGACACGGAACTAGCGCGCGCTCAGTGACGTGTGATGGTGCGAGCAAAGAGAATTTATATTTTGATAATCAAAGTTAACAAGTTGTTTTATTTTTTCTCGTCGTGGTGTTTTCTAAAAGAAATAGAAAACATCTACTTCGTGCTTCTATCGAGTTATACAAACACTCGTGAAAGTTTGGGAGAACTCGAAAAAGCTGTGGAAACACATCTGCGGCTCGTCACGCTCGTGTTCCCCCAGCATTTCTCGTTCTCCCAAACTTCCACTCGTGTTCGTATAACTCGATAGGAACACGGTATATGTTTTCTATTTCTTAAGTATAATCTTAAAACAACAGATAACATTTCCTGAAACGAGTTAAGCGTACTTACAAATGATCCGCAGTCATTTAGCGTTCTTTGCACTAAATAAAGGGAGAAACTGCAGTATCCGAAATACAACTGCTGCCGCTGACAAAATGACACGACATAAAGACCGTGTGGCCATGGGGACGAGAATGGAGTGTCTTACTCTAACAATGCCAGAGCGTTATTCACCTGTGGTTCCATAGGATATGTATCCTGCACCTACAATATATAGTCGTGTTAATGGTATTACGAGTACTAAGAGCGAGGTGCGTAAGAATATTACCACAAGCAGAGCAAGGGGTATTCTGAAACAAAATATATCGCTAAAAGAATAGACTAAGATAGAATAGAACAGAATAGAGTAGATAATTTTGTTTATACACGGTAAACAAAACTCTAACTACAGTCTAGAATCATTTTAATCACATTATTTAAAAAGTAAACTAATAATTCGACATAAGAATAACAATAAGAACAAAGCCAAATGTAAAGAAAAACAAACAAATGTAAAGATGTCTGGGCCTGTAGATCGTATGTTACTTAGTGCACACAGGTGCCTGTCCCAGCCTACCGATTCCCTGCTTCAAGACAAATTCAGATTTTTTGATAGTAACTAATTTATTGGCCACGTAACAGTTTTCTCAGTGTTTTTACCTTTTAGACGTTTTGTATTTTTACTTTAAGTATTTTAATAACAGGACCCCCTTTGATACCCTTGGTCCCAACTGAGTTGTATTGTTATTGCGTTAGCAGTATAAGGGATAGCAGCCCCCAAGCTATCGCAATAGTGAACTCCATACGTGAGAAGTTTAAAATATTTCGTATTGTCTCCCTTTAGGATCTGACGTTTTCTTCGAATATGGACGGGCAAGACTAATATGTATTCTTTTTCAAGGACTATATCTACCTCAAGGAAAGACATCAGCTGCAAAAGGTTCCTTAATAAATAGACTTTGTTGAACTAAGTACTTTTACCTGATCTAAATTTCACTAATGTGGCATCTTTCATTGCTGATAGTTATAAGCTTAGACAGTCTTTTTTCTTTTTGTCTACCTGTAATTAATGCATGGCAAGTTTTGAAAAAATCTGTACGTGGGAACATTTGGGTGCGATCGTCCGGAAAAATATATTGAAAACGACCCATTGCGGGGTGAATGTTGGCCCTGCTAGGGATTGTTTCTTGAACTGATTTAGTAAATTTGAAATAGCTCCGAACTCATAATTCGTTCGTTTCACCACTGAACCCCATCTTGATTATTCATTTGGGACCATTTGCCAGAGAGCAAACCTGTTTTAAAAATATGAGTGGAGTAATAAGTCTCGCAGACATGCAAACGGCATTACAACCAATCTGATCTGGCGTAAATCACCTGTTGAGAAAATGATCTTAACCTGTCATTTCCTAAAGTTTAACAATTGCTTATCGCTGTTTGCTAAATTTTGTCAATGTCGTAAAATTTTGCTTATACCCCCACCCCCTCTCTCTTTTAGACACTCTGGTCACCATGGTGACCAGAGTGTCTAAAGGAGAGAGGGGGTGGGGCGTATAAAGCAAATTTTACGACATGACAAAATTTAGCAAACAGCGATAAGCAATTGTTAAACTTTAGGAACATGACAGGTTATAAAGATCATTTTCTCAACAGGTGATTTACGCCAGATCAGATTGGTTGTAATTCCGTTTGCATGTCTTGCGAGACTTATTACTCCACTCATATTTTAAAACAGGTTTGCCTACTCTGGCAAAATGGTCCAAATGAATAATCAAGATGGGCGTTCAGTGGTGAACGGAACGACTTATGGTTTCGGAGCTATTTCAAAGTTTACTAAATCAGTTCAAGAAACAATCCCTAGCAGGCGCCAACCTTCACTCCGCAAGGGGTCGTTTTCAATATATTTTTCCGGGACGATCGCACCCAAATGTTCCCAGTACAGATTTTTCAAAACTTGCCATGCATTAATTACAGGTAGACAAAAAGAAAAAAAGACTGTCTAAGCTTCTAAACTATCAGCTATGAAAGATGCCAACATTAGTGAAAATTTAATCCGGTAAAGTACTTAGTTCAACAAAGTCTATTTATTAAGGAACTTTTGCAGCTGATGTCTTCCTGAGGTAGATATAGTCCTTGGAAAAAGAATACATATTAGTCTTGCCCGTCCCTATTCGAAGAAAACGTCAGATCCTAAAGGGAGACAATACGAAATTTTTTACTTCTCACGTATGGGTGCACTATTGCGATAGCTTGGGGCTGCTATCCCTTATACTGCTAACGTCAATAACATACAACTCAGTTGGGACAAGGGGTATCAAAGGGGTTCCTGTTTATTAAAATACTTAAAGTAAAAATACAAAACGTCTAAAAGGTAAAAACACTGAGAAAACTGTGTACGTGGCCAATAAATTAGTTAATATCAAAAAATCTGAATTTGTCTTGAAGCGGGAATCGTAGGCTGGGACAGGCACCTGTGTGCACTAAGTAACATACGATCTACAGGCCCAGACATCTTTACATTTGTTGTTTTTCTTTACATTTGCTTTGTTCTTATTGTTATTCTTATGTCAAATTATTAGTTTACTTTTTAACTAATGTGATTAAATGATTCTAGACTGTAGTTAGAGTTTTGTTTACGTGGTAATAAACAAAATTATCTACTCTATTCTGTTCTATTCTATCTTAGTCTATTCTTTTAGCGATATATTTTGTTTCAGAATACCCCTTGCTCTGCTTGTGGTAATATTCTTACGCACCTCGCTCTTAGTACTCGTAATACCATTAACACGACTATATATTGTAGGTGCAGGATACATATCCTATGGAACCACAGGTGAATAACGCTCTGGCATTGTTAGAGTAAGACACTCCATTCTCGTCCCCATGGCCACACGGTCTTTATGTCGTGTCATTTTGTCAGCGGCAGCAGTTGTATTTCGGATACTGCAGTTTCTCCCTTTATTTAGTGCAAAGAACGCTAAATGACTGCGGATCATTTGTAAGTACGCTTAACTCGTTTCAGGAAATGTTATCTGTTGTTTTAAGATTATACTTAAGAAATAGAAAACATATACCGTGTTCCTATCGAGTTATACGAACACGAGTGGAAGTTTGGGAGAACGAGAAATGCTGGGGGAACACGAGCGTGACGAGCCGCAGATGTGTTTCCACAGCTTTTTCGAGTTCTCCCAAACTTTCACGAGTGTTTGTATAACTCGATAGAAGCACGAAGTAGATGTTTTCTATTTCTTTTAGAAAACACCACGACGAGAAAAAATAAAACAACTTGTTAACTTTGATTATCAAAATATAAATTCTCTTTGCTCGCACCATCACACGTCACTGAGCGCGCGCTAGTTCCGTGTCTCCATCGAGTTATACAAATAAGATTTTTAACCAATCAGCGCGCGTGCTTTATTAAGACTGTTTTCTAATTTGCTTTGTTTATTTCTTGCTTTATAGGTCTCTACGAAAAGTTCATATTTAGTCAGCCGAATCAGTGTGTTGACTTGAGTATGTTTACCCGATCTAAATTTCACTAATGCAGCTTATTTTTATGTCGACAGTTGTAAGCTAAGATCTCCGAAAAATAACGAAAGCTTCTCAAGACGCATATTCTTCAGTGCACCTTAAATGCCATTTTGTAAAATTTGATCTTTGCAGGAGTTCTTGGTCTCAAGAAGAGATACCACACAGTTAATACAGTTAATGTTTGGAAACCACAAGGTAGAGAACTGGAAACAAAGTAAAGATAGATGGTCTCACCTTAACGATTGTGACTTTGCTGAGCCTGCCCAAAAAGGCTTTGTGGTTTTGTTGATAGGAGTGGAAAATGCAGAGTTGCGTTATTCCAGAGCAAATGTACGTCGTGAGGAAGGGGCCCAGTTGCTCTCCTGGGGCCTTTGGGTTGGACAAGCATTGGCTCACCAGAAGGAGAGCAGTGGACATGAAGCTTGAAATTTATTTATTCATAAGGCACATAGCAGTTAAAAAACTGAATTGCGTATTTACTTACATAATGAAAATGGTAAAATTACATAGATTTAATTATTAACTATCTAATTGTTTAAGTAGTCCACTTGGTTAAAAAGGGAAAACTAAGCTGAGGACAGGAGCAAGGGCACACATTAGCCGTGCTTTGTTTACCAGAGACCCTAAAGCCAGCGTTAGCGATGTTTGCTGTGATGTTGATCGTACCTTAAAGGGATTCTGGGAGATAGAAAACTGTGGCATTGAGAGACATGACACTGTGATTTTCACCGAAGAGGAGAACGAAGCCTTGAAGGAACTGAAGAAATCGATTAGTTACACTGGAAATGGATACAAAGTGGAGTACCGTGGAAGAGGATAAGCCTCTGTTACCTGATAATCATCACACAGCATTACCCCAGTTATGCAACACAGAAAATAAATTGAAGAACTGTGCTCTAGGAACAGAGTACTAGCAAATCATCAAGACTTATGTTGAGAAAGGTTACTTGCGAAGGGCCGAACCAGATGAACTGTTGCCACCGGAAGTTTGGAATTTGCCTCACTTTTCAGTCATTCGTATGGATAAAACTACGACTAAGTACGCATTGTGTTCGATTGTTCAGTAAAAACGGAATGATGCCATTTGTGCTGCACCTAAATTGCAGAAGGATTTGTTTGATGTGCTTATTCGGCTCTGGAGGAACCTCATAGCTAAGGAAATGTATTTGCAGGTGGAGATTGAAGAGAGAGATCGTCCTTACTTTCGTCTATTATGGAGGGACTTTGATTCTAGCCGTGAACCTGATGTCTACGAGTTCAATCGAGTAGTGTTTGGTAAAAACTCTGCACCAAAGGAGGTTCAGTTTGTTACTCAAGGCACCAGGATGTGTATCCATTGGCAGCTGCAACTGTGCTCAAATCCACTTACATGGATGACTCGATTGATAGTGTGGAAACTGTGCAAGATGGCATTCAGTTGTACAAAGAGCTGGACAGTCTGTGGGGAATTGCAGGCATGAAGACAAGGAAATAGGTATCAAATTCTCTAGAAGTTGTTGCAGCCACACCTGAAGCCGACAGAGCTACTGAGTTGCCGATTACTGAGGGACAGGAACCTGTTGTCAAGACACTTGATATTTCCTGGAATAGTACAGAAGATAAGTTTACTATTTCGGCTGCAAACATTTCTCCAGAGCTTCCAGTGACAAACCAAAATGTACTGAGGAAGGTTGCGACTGTATCTGACCAACTCGGGTTTGTGGGCCCTTTCGTCATCAAGGCTAAGATCCTGCTTCGGGAACTTTAGACCAGGGGTTATGACTGGGATGATGTTATTCATGATGAAATTGCAAGTAGAATCGGAAGTTGGTATGGTCAGCTTAGGAGGCTGGGTGATTTGCAGGTGCCTAGATGTCTGCGTGAAGCAAAGGCCGGTGAGGTAGTCGCTAAGAGAGTCATCACATTTGTGGATGCTTCACTGCAAGCTTATGGAACTCTACAGTGTGTATACAATGATGCTACCGTTTCAAGCCGGTAGGTCGCTTAAAGCCTATGACAGTGCCTCGGTTGGAACTTGCAGGAGCTGTATTGGGTTTGCGCTTGGCACAGCATTTAACGCTTCTACTTGGACTACCCATGCAATCTGTGATATTTTATTCCGACAGCATGGATGTATTTTGGTGGATTCGGGGTCATGGGCGGAGTTTTCGTCCCTTTGTGGTTAATCGTATCGGGGAGATACAAATGGCGACAGAGCCATCGCAGTGGCAACGTGTACCGACAGGAAAAAATCCAGCTGATCTGTGCACAAGGGGAGCAACACCAGACAAGCTATTAGAGAACTCACTCTGGTGGCATGATGGCAAGTGGCTACTATCAGAGGATAAGGCTGGTCGGCCTAAGATGGATGTAAGGAGTCCTCCCGCTTCATTACCGGAATTGAAGACATCAGACCGTAAGGAAGGGGAAGAAGATGTTGCAACTGTTCTAACATGTCGCCATCAGAGTCCAGTGAATCGAGAAGGAAAGGGAGGAGCGAAACCAAAGTGTGCGGACTGGAGGCTTGAACCCACACTCTTTCCAAGTTCGAAAAGCTTAGTGCGGCTACAGGCCAGGGTGTGGCAAGTGATCTACAATATGCGCAGTCCAAAGGAAAGGATAAAAGGACGAGAACCGTTGCCAGAAGAAATTGAAAATGCAGAGGAGGAAATTATTAGTCGAACACAGTTGGAGGCAATTCCTGAAGAATACATGGCATCATTGAAGGGAAAGAAGATTCCAAAGTAGAGTTCACTGAGCAAGCTATGTCCTTGGTTTGACGATCAAGGCGTGCTGCGATGTGGTGGTCGACAATTCACTGAATGTCTTCTGTACGATGTTAGGTTTCCCATTATACTGCCAAGGGGTCAGTGGGTCGACACTACGAGGTTCTGCCCACGAAAAAGGTGGCGCAAGGTCCAAGAACTGATCTCTCGAGTGTGGTCCAGGTGATTGAAGGAGTACTATTACCTATGCTAAATACTTGTCCAAAGTGGACCTACGTCGTCAAGGACCTAAAGTAAGGGGCCATTGTGCTGGTTCTGGAACCAAATCTGCCACTAGGGAAGTGGCCTTTGGGCCGTATTGTGGATGCATATCCGGGCAAAGATGGACATTCCCAAGTCGTGAAGGTTCAGTGTGGAGAAAAGACTGTGGTGCGACCAGTTCATAAATAGGTACCACTCTTGTGACTTCAAGTGTTACTACGACCAAGAAAAAAAAATCTTTTTTTCCTTTAGATTTCAAAACTATGTTAACTAAACAGTAAATGACACAAGTTTTAAGCTCTGATTTTAAAAAAGACACCTTTTTTTAGCTGGAATTTTCTTACTTATTCGTCCGCAATTGCTTACTTTAAAATCTTGAGAGAGCTGGATCGGGGAAAAAATGACGTCAACGTCTCATTAATTTAAGAATGCGTGTGTACGCGGCTGAATTAACAGGGGCGGATCTAGGGGGAGGGTGCAGGGGGTGTGCACCCCCCCCCCCCTT
>JAHPZR010038307.1:0-24086 GCA_019787425.1 Platygyra sinensis | reverse complement strand
ATGTCCGTACGGGTGAATTTCCCGGATTTTTATCTACGGGGAATGCGTGACAGAAGTATGCGAAGCGGAACGGAATTCGCGTGGGAAATCCAGCTAACTGATTGGTCAACAGCAAACAAACCTGTCTAACCGGTCCTCTGGAGTACAAATACCGCGTGATATTTGTACTCGTTTTGGGCGTTATTTGTACTCTACGAGGTGCAGTTGGATAATAACAGAAACGTACTATTCATTTAGTATAAGAGACTTCCTTTTCAAGCATACTTCGGCTTACAATGGTTGTACTGAAACCTATACTGGTGTCACCACTGGTTTGAAATTACCACTTTAAATCTAATTTCCAGATTACTGAAAGCTATGATTTACCTAATGCTAATAATAGGCAAGCTAGTGTTTCAAAATTTGTCAGGAAGATGAAAAATGAAGCCAATCTAGCCCAGTTGTGTTGTCAATTGACTACTGGAAACAATTTTGACCAGACTATATAAACTACTGAAAGCAAGATTTAAACTGATTGCAGTTTTAGATACAATGAGCTGATCAACTGAAATAAGAAGATATCTAGTCTCATAATAAGAACATATCTCATAACAAGAACATATCTAGTCTCACAGTGGTTGTAATGAAACCCAAGCCTCCTATAACCTCAAGAATACTTCCAGACCACAATTTCGATTGTAATTTCGAGTGATAAGCAGATACAAGAATCGTACTATTCATTCAGTGCAAGTGAGTTCTTTTTAAGTGTATAACTTAAAATAACGAGATACCTGAAGGTACTGTAGATTATGAATATCCAGTGCCTAAAACAAAAAATACAATTCAAGGCTACGAATCAGTATGGACTATTCTAAAACAGTGCTACATGCAGATTTTCTAAGAATTTCATAGCTGGTGTTCCTTCGTAAGAGTGTTTTCAATCTAATGTTCCCATTCAATTGTTAATAGACAGTATTAATCAAAACTGTGGCATCCAAAACGTTTACCACATAAACGTTTTAAAACAAAACATCCAAAGGTCATAACTGAAAAAAATAACAAATGATGCATCATGATCAATGATTATCACGAAAATGTAGAAATAGAGAACAGATTTGTCCCCAATTCATGAACAGCAACGAGTAGTTTCGTCTGCATAAACAAAAATTAATTCAGTAGTAGAACGAGTACAACTTTACAAGATGAAATAACAAAGTTGTTAAAAGCGAAACGAAAGGGATAGTCTAAAATGATGATTAAATGTCGCGTAAATCAAGTAGGGCAGAGTCATTTCTGCCTCAGAGTTTGAACATATCTACCGCTTTCAATCATTAGTTAGTGATGGATTCGAAACTTCACTTACTTCTTCCTTGTATTTAACTGTCTTACCAACAAAGGCGTATATTTGTCTGGATTTGACGAGTCAGCTTCTTACAAAGAGAACAGGTGAGCAGGATGATGTGATCAATTAAATTCAGGTTTCCAGTTTTCTATCAGTGATTTCAATCACTTCTACTTGGTTGAGCTAAGCAAGATCATCCTGATGGTGTAAACAGTATATTCAGCCGACCAATACTAGGAAACCCTATTGTTGTCATAGAAGTTCAGTTCAGATACCATACATTTTTATTTGATAATTCAATTCCTGGTCACATCCGGTTTTAATATTTAACATAAGTACACTTGATTTACTCTGTAATCTAAGAATGTACACGAAGAATATTTTAAGCCTAGAGACAGCAGAAAAGTAAGAATATTCAGTCCGGCAGGGCATGAAAACTGTACATTCTTAAAACAAAAAATAATATTTGCCTGAGGGACCTTTTGGAGGACGCCAGTGCCTCTCAAGCACTTCCGTTAATTTGAAAAATTATTCTTGCGGAAAGCATAAGATACTTCCATCTGAGATTTTCGAAATTTTCTTGTAATGATTAACAATCCATGCAAGACTTATGTTTTGTGTTTAAGTTCGTGGTTTCATTTCTATTAAAATCCACGTGTTTGTCCCGTTTCCTGTTTCACTAGGTTACTATGGAAACCCGTCCCAGAAAATTAAACACCTACAAGAATGACTTTCGCGTCGAGTTGTAACAAGCAAAGAGTTTCTTTCTAGGTGAATTTATGGCATATTTTGAAAGTCGTTTTTGCAGCAATTCGCTATGTAAAAAAGTACGGCACTTTCTTACTTAAACACAAGATGTAACACGTTGTGTGGAACTTCTTTTAGTGCGATAGTTCCTAGGTCGATCGCGTACTTTCTAGAATCTGCATTAAGAAACCGTTCGTCAGTTGATTTGTTTTGACTACGTGAAGCCTTGAACATTTAGAATATGCATTAAAAACCCAGAAGATGACCGCTTCGACGGTCAATGTCATTCTGAGTTTTCAAACGAAATGCTTAACTCAAGATACTCTTTGAGCTGAAAGCTAAATCTTCTGCACTGGACAAATCCAGAACGTAGAAATAACTATTCCAAAGTTAGCTGTACTCAGCAATCATGACTGTTAAGAGTGAATTGTTTATAAAGTGTTTTCTAGATTCTTTGACCCCGGACGGCTTCCAGTACGCGCGAGTTCATAAGCAAATCACGCGAGCTACAAAGCAGTCGTCAGATTCGTAACCAAGCATGGATCAAGCATCGAGATATATAAACAAGTGGGTTGAATGGAACGATGCAGAAATAACAACTGTACACCTGGAGACTAAAAATGGAAGACATATTGAGAAAGCGAACGCCGAATGAACTATAATAAATATTGCACAATCACTAGACTGTCGTACGCCTTTTGGGCTAAAACCGGAACAGTCGGCTTGGTTGATACTTCCGTGCGGGCCATAACCGCCTTTTGGGAGCTAAATTTGGGCGTCAGTTTGTTGCTTTTAACACTTTGATTTAGACACAATGGGAAGCTGACAGTACAAATGTTTAACACTATTGCTCAATCAGTTCCACCACTGCAAGCTCTAGCTGCAAGCTACAACCTTTTTTTCTTCGTTATTTAGAGTGAAGCTAATATCATTATGCCTAAACTTTAATGCAGGGCTTGGAGACTGGGCAATAGTCTGGATTGAAGGAAGAATTACAATTTCTATAAAACAACCTAAATCATAACTACTTCACCCTAAAATCAACTTATTTACATCGTTCAAAGGTATTGAATTGAAATGCGTGCATCTTTTTCAGTGTTGCCTGGCACGCTTTCATTAGCGGTTGGTAGTAACGCGAAGACATAGCGTGCATAAGAAGTCAAAAATTTAAAATCAAAGTTAAAAAATAATAATAGTCATAAGAAATTATAAGGTCTCAAGTGTCACTAAATTCCTAAATCCCCCACTTGGAGTAGGTGGCAACAGTATGTGAACTTTGAAAACCTCACGTGTCCAGTTGAGTGCGAAGGATGTCACAGCAGATTGACTAGCAACAAAAACTGTTTTCCAATCCCCATTTGAGCTACAACCTTATTATCGAACAGACGTAATCATTTACGATACCTGCTTCGATAAAAGATAAAGACTTATGACCGTACACTGGGGGCTACGGTAACTTCCAAAACAAAACTCACCGCGGAAACCTGCAACCGACCACGAAATTATAGGCAGCCGCTGAACAAACACGCCAGGAATGAATTCTTCTCAGGAAGTCGTACAATCAATCCACCAACCACTTGATCTGCAGAATTGGTTCATCCTGGAAACGCCTTTTCACAGATCTCACGACAACTCAAAGAGTCCGCCTTTCCAAATTAGCTCCATGCAGTTTGACGCGGATTGGGAAGAAACTCTAAATGACATTGACGAGTTAATTCAGTCCGAGTTAAGATGCACAGGACCTCTTTCCGACAAAACACAGCCTTTTGGTGAGACAAGGGTTGAACAGTTGAACGCACCGAAGCACGTGTGGACGAACGATCCCTCAAAGGAATCGTCAACTGATCACGAGTGGAGCTTCACAGGTAAGGCGGCGTTTTGCAAGTTTCACTGATTGTCATTTGACACAGGCCAGCGTGAGATAAAAGGTATAATCGGCGCAGGATTACTTTTGCAGTCAAGTACAAAATGCAAGTTAGAAGCGACTTTGCCGGAAAACTTTGCATCAGCGCGCGCATCAGACAAATTATTCGAAGGCGTATATTGCTATCCACCGTACTTTGGCAGTCTATTCGGGCTGAATTCGCGAGTCCTGGCTTATAGGGTTCACTTTTGCTTGATCATTGTGCTTCATTTTAACCCTGAGTCTGAATCATAAATATAAAGTATAAGCTTGTTACATCCTTGAAACCAATAACCGGTTTACATAACCAAATCCGGAATCTGGAAGCAATTCACGTTCTAAACGTTTATGGCCCCGTTAGTAGAGTTCGAAATACATGTATTAAAAAAGGTTCGAACATCAGCGAGTTATGATGCACTCAGAAAGTTTACAGGGCATTGAAAAAGCGTAATAGTTGCTGGAGACGTAGCCAAGAGCAACGCTAGTGCTCCGCTTTAGCTAACTTCCCAAGAACATCATAACTCGAAAGCGAATACATTTATAGATGTAATACTGCAGCCCACGGAAATAGCGAAGCGAAGTAACATTGCTCAAGCCACGAGCCTTCAGTCATCATTGAAGCATAATGCCCATTTATGTAGATTATGATAGCGTGGTTTTACTAGCTCCATTATAACATGTCTTGCTGTAGTTCGTTTTGTCGATAGCAAAAACCGAGACTGTTTCAACATCAATCAAAACTCGACGATATTTAGTTTGCTCTTAAATCACCCGCCGTCTAAATATTGACAAGAGCTTCGCTCAAGCCGGAGGCAAATAAATCGTTTTGCAATGTGTCCGCTCAGTCGCTTTCGCCTTACAAGGCTGGTCTTGCTTGACTTAAATCCCTTGTCAGTTAGCTGTTCAGGAGTTTCCTGAGTTAAGTTCTGTCTGGTAGTACATTCCAATTGAGCAGCAGTTGTAATCTTCACTAGCGGTTTACAAAGCGTGTAATATAAACCATAACACGCCCAAGATTTTCCGGTGTTCTTCACAGGACCCTTCTCTGATAACTTTTAGGTGAACAATTTGATTTAACATTGTTATCTTCGGAACAAGATAAAATTTAGCACAGTAAATCAGTAAAACGGAAATAGTTTTTCTGCTACATCATGTTTTTAAGGGGACACAGTGAGTGGGCACTGTAGAGATGCTGTCAGCCCAAGAGTTATCTCAGTTGTTGTTGACTCGCAGTCGTCCTACGCAAACATAACTTGCGGTAGTGTATGTAAAACTAGTTTAAGTAAAATTTTAACTAAGCAAAATAATTGTGTGCGAAGCATGTTCTTTGCTTCAGTAGCAGAGATAATGCTGCGCCATATTACAATCTTTTAGGAACTGTCAAATTTTAAAACGTGTGCCGAATTTAAAGTGGCTCTCTTTACGCATAAAATTCTAAATGGCTTAACAAAGATTCCAACAATATCACTCCACAGAACCCTTACTCGAGCCTCTGAGAAGAGAATTATTTAATTGCTTTTACATTAAGACTGAGTATGAACATTGTTTTAATTGCTCGCATTATATAAAATACCTAGGCTTTCCTTTACCCTCTTTCGATTTATGAGTACAATGGCTGAACTACGTAAAGCATGTGTAAGATCTTATAACCAGAACAATAAGAAGTCAGGAAGAATGATCTGAGTTACTGATGAATTTTTTTAAAAAAATAGGCCTGAACAAGATTAGCAGACCTGATTTCCACAATACCGGTCCAGTGCTTTACCAACTGAGCTATCAAGGCAACTGAGAGCTGATCACAATGTGAATTATATTGAATTGAATTTAAATTAAAAACATTGTTTCAGACTTTCTGAGCATTCATAGCCGATCTTTCTTCATGAGAGTGTTTCATTCATAGCCGATCTTTCTTCATGAGAGTGTTTTCAATCAAATGTTTATTTCATAGCTGGGTGGACCAAAATCATTACAATGTTATTATTAATTACAATAAACACTAGTAGTCTAAAAACTTGTGGCCTGAGAAAAACTAAAAAAAAACTACAATATTTATAACTCTAATAAACACTTATAAGCTAAGATATTACGAGATATTCAACAAAAACCCAAAAGGTCAGCGGTGCAAAAAATAACAAACTAAGATACATCATTGTGACTGGTTTAACACTGCAGCCATCAGGGGAATGCAGAAATAGAATGCAGATTTGTCCCCCCCAATTCATGAACAGCAACGAGTAGTTTCGTCTTCATAACCGAGATTCCTTCAACAGTAGAATGAGTACAACTTTACAAGATGTAATAACAAAAATGTAAAAAAAGAAACGAAAGGGGTGGAAAAATTAAGTTAAACCAGTCTAAAATTATGATTTAATGTCGCGTAAATCAAGTAGGGCAGAGTCATTTTGGCTCACAGTTTGAACATATCTACCACTTTCAATCATTAGTTTGTGACGACTAACTCGAAACTTCACGTACTTCTTTCTTTTGTTTAACTTTCTTACCACTGACTCCAAATAAAAAGCGTATATTCGTGTAGTTTAGATCTGGCGGGTCACATTCTTAGAAAAAAAGCAGGCCAACATAACTTGTTCCTTGAGTGAACAGGATTTGGAGATTGTTAACTCTTGTACTTTCTTAATATGCATGTTTTGCATTAAAGAGACACTTTTTTCATCCAACCACCAACTACCCAGCTCATTAATGTTAGGTCACCGATTGTTCAAGAACACTAGAATTTGATGAGGGCTTTTGCATTTATTAGGTGCATCTAGTGAAACAAGGCTACTGCTTCACGAGGCTGCTATACCCATGAATCCTGAGGCCCAAAACAAGGATCTGGAGGTGAATGTAGAGGTCCAGATTATCGACCTTAAAGATGTTTATGACAAGAAAACTAAGACAGTAGCAGCCGGATTAGAATATCGACTTGAAAATCCTGAAGTGACTGTTGTGGTCCGGGCGTCTGTGGAAATCACTAACGTCTACGTACATGTACAAAGATGTGCAAGGGCTGCTATAAGAACGCATGACACTAATGGTAAGCAATGTGATATTTGCATAATGTCACCCACAATAGAGTTGCTCTTGCTGTGTTCAATATGTGTTTATTAGCCATATAAACCGTACACTTCCAAAAGTAACGAACTTCGGGACCTTTGGACTTAGCAGTCTTCTCTAAGTCTATCACCACTTTCGAAGGATCGCAGCTCTTTTTGCTTCGGGTATCGAAAGCCTGTACCATGTACTGAAGTAAAAGAGTTTTCTATACAGAAAGATCTAAACAAGATTTAAACTTCTTGAAATGTGTTTTCCTCTATTCTACACCCACTTCTAACAGGTCCTGTTGAGCTAGAAGTCAGCAGTTTGCAAAGCGAGACGAATCGACGAGTCATTTGTGTAGATCTTGGTTCGGTTTACAAGAAACAACGTGGGGATCATTTCTACCGGTTGGAGAAAGCTGACGTCGCAGAGCGAAATAAATGGGAACTGACCTTTACAATAGAGTTGATCTCGGGATTGACAGCCAGTGCTAATTCCAGACCTTTTCGAGTTACGACTAAAGCCAATTACAAGAGAAGGAGTGCAGGTGACTGGACTAACACCTGGCCAATTAACACCTCTTTCTCTTTCCCTGTCACAAAGGCACTATAGGAAACGGCAAAAAGGCGGTTCCCATTTTGTTAGCAAATGCACACTGCTATGCTGCTTACTGTTTACAATAGAACAGACAGTGACAAGCGTAGCTAATAAGAGAACAGCATTCGTAATAGAACGTTAGTAGATCAGTTGATACTAACATAACGTGTTCTTACTACTGAACTGATATTCCAAGATATCTGACTGATACTAGTGTGCACAGTTAAATACACAGGAGAAATCGACTGAATCACACAGTCATCATTAGCACGTTTGAAAATGTTCGACGAGCAAAAATGCGTTTAACTATAGAACATTTCAAAAGTAATGATCCAAATCATTATTGTGTTGTTCTCATCACAGATTGTGCAAGTGTTTGCAAAACGCAAAATCTTAGTTGTAAGATCGCGTTTCCAGAAAGCCAGACCTTTACGAACACTGGTGTAACTACACTTCAAGAAAGTAGACAGAATAAGAAGGGTAAGATAATTAAGATAGATTTTCTCGAATGATACTTTCTCATTGTTATATCTTGAATTACACTATATAGTTAGCATCGTGACCACGTGAGACTGACCATGAAGACAATGAGTCAAAGACATAGTGAAAGCAAGATTGGATAACAACGTGATTAAGTTTCCAAAATGTAGGCTTCACAATTCTAACTTCTTTGAGGACTTTTCAGTCTCTTTTCTTAACTTCCTTAACCATGCAAGTGCACTTTGTGCTTTGATGAGTTTGACAAGACGTAAGAAATGTAATCACCAGAAACATTGTAGCTCGTGTACAGTGGAACCCCGCCTTACAGCCACCAAGTAAATACGGTCACCTCGTTATTATGGCCACTTTGTTCTGGCGCGGACAAAAACTAATTCAGTGATTTTCTTATTTAAAGAACCCCTATAATGTGGCCACCCCGTGACCCGTGGGTGACCAGGTTTCTACTATAGTTATATATTTTTTTGACTGAAGGGCCATGAAATAGTTTTGATAGTCGCAGGAAACAAATGCACTCAACTGAACTGATATAGCTGAATTGTTATTAAAATGATCACAGTACATACTGAAAAACATGTTTTATCTGCTTTAATTCAGCTAAGCTACAAGGCACTACCATAATGACAGATCTAGATGACAATGTTTGCAATAAGCTGAGTCAAGATCTATCACACTTTAACCTTGATACAAAAGACGACGGCTTAAGGAAACATCCTTTGGAAGAGAAAATAATACTGCAACCAAACACAGTCTTAGAGAGACACCTGGTAAGCACATCCGTCACTGAGATGTTACTATAGGAAGTAGCTAGAAGTTCCAGACTGGGTCTACAATTTGCTGGCTGTAAATAATGTTCAAGACATTCTAGGCCTATCAAAACAGAAAAATACCATGAAACGTTTTAAAGTTTCATGCTATTTGAGGTTAAAACCTTGCTTGAATGACGGACTTAAAGTTAAAAACGAAATGAGTAATAGGAAAAGTGCCAATATGCAAAGGACTCCTCTTTTTCCTCTTTCAATATTAATACATATATGTTTAATCGCCTGGTTCCATTTTTCAGGTCGCATCATACTACAGTCATGAGCCAAGAATCCGTTATGTTGTGGAACAGCCTGAGCTTCCTGCTTTGTTGAAGCTGGTGGCAAAGCGATCTATGCTGGTTGGGGATCGTCGGAAGAAGGCCACGAGAAAAAAAGTCCACTGATGAAAACTTTTGGTGGGCTTGTGGCCACTGTTTTTTTGAACGACAAAAGAAATCGACGATCAGATCTCATTTAATTCAAGGAGTTTGTAGAAAACCAAGACTGCAGAGACAAATGTCGAAGATAATTCATTCTGTTTCCGAGTTAGAACGTCCCTCCGAGCTTGATAAGTGTAGACATGATTCATGGAAAAGGTCGTTATCAATTTGAAGAGATCTTTAGCTTTGGAAATTTTATAACTGAGATTAGTATTAATAACAAAGGTTAACATTGTTACTGACGATGACGAAAGTTTCTGTCCAAACACGACAAATATATTTTTAATAGTTTCAAGTCGTTATAAACGGAGATGAATTACAACTGGAAAAAGGTATCATTTTGATTTGAAGCGATGATAACGCGTTGTAGAGACCTGAACTCAACGTCATTGACGTCCACAATTCTACGGGAAAGTAAATCATAAGACAAGCATGTATGTAGACTTCAGTGCCACAAGTCGACCTCATGAATTTCATAGTGGAATATGTTAGGCCGCGAAGCGGCCAAGCGAGCGACGAAGTCGCCGGAGAGGTCGTCCTTCGTCCGGCGGGTACTGAATAAACAAGGCGAAGGACTTTTCAGAAAGTCTAGCATGTATGAAATAAATAATGTACGTGATCAAAAATTGTAACACATGTAATACTCACCTCGCCCCGCTTTCCTTGAAGAAAAAAATAAAACTGAAAATACAGTAACTGCGTGCTGTGGTTTAGAATTTGCAGAACGTTCGAATCGGTATTCCACATTGCAAACGTATCTCAGTTTCACACTGAAGACATTTTTCTTTTCTACTAAACGCATTTTCAAACCGAAACATGCTGAGACGGTTAGCATAATGGATCATATTGTCGTCCATGTGGTTGGACTGAATGTGTACATACTGGCAGATAAGTACTTAGATGCGTTGAACAAAACAATGTGGCATGACATCACACAAATCCGTCGTATCACATAAATCCGTATTATAGGAGCTAGCTCGAAGTTCCAGGCTGAGTCTACAATTTGCTGGCTGTAAACAATGTTCAAGACATTCTACGCCTATCGGAGTATCAAAACATTTTAAAGTTTCCTGCTATTTGAGGTTATGACCTTGCTTGAATGGCGGACTTAAAATTAAAAACGAAATGAGTAATACGAAAGGTGTCAATATGTGGTTGGAGTGAATGTGTACATACTGGCAGATAAGTACTTGTTAGCCGCATTGAACAAAAGAATGTGACATGACATCACAAAAATCCGTCACTGCATGTTATTCATATTTAAGCCTTGACAGAGAAGTTTCCGATTTTGTTTGCACTCAAAACGAGCTTAAACAGGAACACGCGAAAGCATACGTGAGGTAACAAATTTTCTTTTTAATTTTTAATTACTTTCTCAAACAAGCTGCTCACAAGGAAATCATTTTCCTCAGAAAAGAATGTAAATGACTGAATATTATTGGACTTAACAACGTTCGCTCACTTTCACATAGCTTACGTTGGTAAAACAACAGAAAACATATACGCAATATGATTATAATTGATTAGTTACAAATAGCCCTTATGCACGTTGATTTCAGACTAAAAATACATTTCACCAGCAAGCCTTTCTTTGAAAATGCAAATCGCACGCCCAAATGAGCAAATTGACACAACGCCTCAACAATTAAGAAATAGAAAACATGTACCGTGTTTCTATCGAGTTATACAAACACGAGTGGAAGTTTGGGAGAACGAGAAATGCTGTGGGAACACGAGCCGCAGGCGAGTGTTTCCACAGCTTTTTCGAGTTCTCCCAAACTTTCACGAGTGTTTGTGTAACTCGATAGAAACACGGAGTACATGTTTTCTACTTCTTTTAGAAAACACCACGACGAGAAAAAGGAAAACAACTTGTTAACTTTGATTATCAAAATGTAAATTCTCTTTGCTCGCGTCGTCGCTACGTCAACAGCGCGCGCTAGTTCTGTGTCTCCATCGAGTTATACAAACACGATTTTTAACCAATCAGCGCGCGTGCTTTCTTTGGACTGTTTTCTAATAACTTATACAGTAGCAACTCTTGCATGTACGAGTTAAACGATAAATACACGTGCTCATACTGCATACTTCACTAACAGCGCTGCATAACTAGGCTCGAGAATGAATTTTGAGAACAGAACGTAATTATGCATAAGGCCCTTCGGAATGACTCCGTATTCTAATCTCCGCTGTTTTGCTACCTATTGTAATGAGCAACGAATAATTAGAAGATATGTTAAGGAAAAGGAGTTGTACAAATGTGGCGTTGGTAACAGACAACAACAGAGAACATCGCTAATGAGTGGTAGGGAGAGCAAAAGATCTAAGAATAACATAACATAACATAGCGTGAAGTAACGTAACACATGATGCATGATACGGTGGCAATAATGCTAATGCTGACCTTAGGGAAAAAAATTACCTAAAGAAGATAAAACCAAATCTATACTTATAGCCGAGCAAGAAAAAAATTAACCGAGTTACTCTGGCTCTTATGAAAAACAATAAATGCAAATGATAACGTTTTCAATGGCTGCATTTAGGTCGTAACGTTCACCGAAGTACTCTTTTTGCGAGTGCTAGAGAGTTAGCGCGAAATGGACGGAATACAGCCACACACCGTTTGTTTTCTCTTGCCGGCCAACCAACCCTCTCGAACTTAGACGGTCTGTGGTCAGGCTATCATCGAGGCGTTGTTGCGTTGTACACCAGAGCATAGTAACAATTGCTGTAGCAAAATACCAGCCCGCGGCGTAATGTCTTCAAGCTCATCTCATTGATCTCAATGTCCTTTTCGATTTCCTTACAGACCGCCTTCCTACGCCTGGCTAACTTCGAATTCACTGCTCAAATATAATCGAAACGCTACTCATTGCAATCGGAGCGTTAGGCCACATGTAAAGAACGCGGTGCGTTTGAGGCGAACGGATCTCTTTCGACGGAGTCGTCTTGCTCGGGACGGAAAACCACTGGCATTCCTATGGAAGAGGACAATATCTCCCTGGCCGGAGCAGAGGTGAATTTCTCCTCAGTGAACATGCTGCCAGTCAGTGTCGGGCTTTTTGGAGTTGCTTCTTTCTCTCTCGGTTTTAGTCGAAAACGATCACAGTCAGGCTCATATCATGATCTGGCCGATTATTGAACCATGTACAAATTAAGTTATATTTACGGCACGTACCCATTGCGCGTGCCCATACTGCATACTTGATAATAAGAGCCCTGCTAACCTAAAATCTCCGTCAGAACAAACATCGAACTAAATTACCACTCCCCCGATGAATCAGTTCAATGGTGAATTCGGTGACCTATAACCAAAATGTGTCATTTTTTCATAATTTGTTTTGAAATTGTTTGAATTAACCAATATTGTAGCTATGACATTGGATTGTTATGACATTGGACTGGGAAATTACATCTTTATGCACGTGGAAAAAAGACACAAAAAAATAACGGTTTCCACTGATTGTTCCACGCATTATTAAACTTTACCCTTAAACAAGCCTTGCACGTATCCTTGGCAAATTTGCAGTTGTTTACGCGCGTACCCGCTTTTTCAATATTTTCAAGTTTTTAACGTCAAGAAACCGTAAATGTGCTATTTTTAGTTTTCTCAGGGATTTAACTACACGTTTACATCTAAATTTCCTTCCAAACGACCTCGGAAAAACTATGAAAACATCGCATTTCGAGGACGACCGGCAGCCAACTGCACTCTAATGGCTTGTAGTATACGAGTAGCTCAGCCAATCAGATTGCAGCATTTGAATTAGTATGCTAGTAGAATTCTACTAAATTAAATTAGAATACAGGTCAGCAATAAGACTGAAGCACAAATGCACACACAAGAAAAAAAGAAGAGGAAAAACGAAACGGTATTTATATGATATGAAGGAACTCTAAAATAGTTAAAATTATATATGAATACAAAACATTAATATAATGCACTGCTAATAAAAAGTAAATTATTTGTAAACGATCACAGAGCTGCCATCTGCACGTCCAGCCTTTAAACCTTTAGGGAAATGTTTCTCCTAAAACTACTTTAGAACTGAGTGTTCCTGACCGCTTCGAAAATTGTTCATTGTCTCTCCTAAAGGGCCACCTGTATCGAGGTGACAACCTTGGAATTGGATTCGCCGAATCACAGTGAAATTTCCAGAACCTTGTCGTAGCTATTTCTTGCGAAGAAATATTTGAAAAAATATGGAAAATTAAGATTGGGTCAACATGTCCACGAGATGTGAATAAGTCAAGTACATCAGAATCCTTTGTTACATGGCTGAAATGACGTTTTCATTTGAACAAATCACCCGTGACATGATTCGTGAGAGCAGATATACAAAGGGAGAAAGCACACGACGAATTAAACCATCGACCACAAGGAACAACTTAAAGTACGTTTCACTGACGATAAACGCAGTCATTTTCAAACGACTCTGAGTTCCTAGTTCCCTTCGTGCCATGCTCTTAAACTCACGAAAATGAATATTTTTATGAGTTCAGTCTTCCAGTAAACATTCAACTGACAAGAAATGTCATCGGCAGAAACGTCTTGATTGCTTGTGAAAAAAACTAATCATTTATCTCTCTGGATATAGTTAATGGAGGGGACTGGAGTCCCCTCCATTAACTATGCTCTGGAAAGCTTAGACATTAATAACGCCCCATAAAAAAAAAATACACAGATTAAGATTCGCAAAGCAATTTAGACACAGTGAAATGACCGAAGAAAAGCAATCCGTTTCAAGTGTGCGGTTAAGAATATTCCGCTAGTAGAAGACTGTTAACTGTAAACTCGCTTTAAATAGTGACGCCTTTCAAGTTCTGCTACCTTTAAAGATCAAAAAGTTGGCAACTAAATGCTTAACAATGCTTAAATATGTCAGCCGTTCTAACTTCATACGCATATGCTGACTAGCACTTGACTTTTTTTTTGCAAGTTTAACGTCCAAAAATCCGTATCTGTTTAAATTCAGTAACTATCATTCAAACACTACGCTCAAGGTGTTCAAGAAAGATTGCACTCGTACAATTACTATTTAGTAATCATTTCAACCGCTAACTCCTCCCACTTATTACCTAGAAGACAGCTCACTTCTCTTAAAGGATAGGTACGACTTCCTTCCAAAGAAACGCACGCAGAATTTCTGTCGGTCCTCGGGCACGAGTAACTGCATGGCTTTTGACAAAATGAGTCTTTTCGCTTTCGACCCCGAACTGGAGCAACAGTTAAATGACATAGACGAGTTTATCAGGGAGGAGTGCGGAAATGATCTATCTTTTGGGTTAAACCAAAGCGAATCGCTTTTGCTTTCAGAAAGTGGGAAAGCTCCGCCGCAGTTAAATTTCAGCTCCTGGGAAGTTACAGGTAGGTCTAGTGATTTCATTTTAGTAAGATGCGAGTGATAAGATGTTACTATTCTTGAATAGACAATTACGGGTTCTATACCACTGAACAACACAACTTTAAGATAAGACATCGCAAGGCTATGAAACTAAGATGCGCCTGCATGATGGCATTCCCCCAACGTTAATATAGAGATACAAATCGCTGTCTTCTTGAAAAGTTACTCTTTTAAAAGGTAATATACCGCTACTCCCTGTAAAAAAGTACATGTAATTTATAAAAAAAGGTCAGTCTCCTTTTTGTATTTCACCAACTATATCATTTCTGCTGCCATGCACAATCAAATCACCACGACTTACAAAGCTACAAATGTTCTGTACATCTGAACTTGTTTTAAAAAACATCTATATCGTAGCGTTATTTCACTAGAAACTCGAGCGTTCTCCCATTAGCTACAGCTATAGGGCGGTCGCTGCCAATTTGGGTACATTTTATGGTGGACACGTTCTGCTGCGGTAGCTTGACTTATAAACTTCTTTCCTCCACAAGCTCTCTACTGTCCGGACTTAATCACTTTTTCTCTTTGTGAGCCCGGAAATGGATGACTTGCCGTGTGCAGTTTCTTCCCGATAATCTCAGTGTTACGATATCGAGCAAAGTTAGTTGGTGGGGAAAGCAGCAGTGCCGACTATGGAGTTTTAAAATAACTGAATTAAAATTGAAACAAGTTCCTCACACAATATTACATTTTAAGTGTTAATGTCGATTAAACGCTGACAGAAAGAAATATGATTTTTTAAGTGATCAGCTCGTAATTAAAGACCTTACTTACTTCCCGTTCATACCGGTTTTTCACAATTCGCAAAATGAAATTACTAATTAAACTGCGTTGAGATATTTCGTGTTCCTAATTCATGCAAAGACATCAGACAATGATTGTGGAAATATTGAACTGACTATAACTAAATTTTGTGAACTTTTCCAACAAAATATGAAATGAACTGTAATGGTAAGGTTTAGGACAGACTGGGAAATTCAATGACTATTTTCGTGACATAAAGGTTTAAGAGTGGGCGGAGGAACGTACCCTTAATAAATATTTAAGTTTGCTGTTTGTGTGTTAAACTTCTTCCCTGACAATTCAATCAGTAAAGGTGGGTTCCCAATATTGACAAAAATCATTTCCACGTGCACAGTGACATGAAGGTTGCCTATGCGATTTTACCCTGAAAAGTATGTGCTTCCTTTCCTCGTTAGGGATTTAGGGAAACGACAGAAACTAGTTGTCCTATATCTATTGGTTGCTAAAAGTAATCATGTTTATCAGTTATACAAGTGCAATGGTTGTCAAAAGAAAAAATAAAATCACTGATGAAGTGGTTGGGGCTCCCTGTTTTGGCGAAGACGCGCCAAGCAAGAACTTCCGCGAGCCCAGCGAACATATATTTACAGGCTAAAGTGGGTCATTTAGATCATGACGCCCGCAGTCCGGTTCTGTGCTCGTGTACCGGTTCACAAGAGCCGCTACAAAGGACCAAACAATACACTACAGCTAACCAATGACTCCTAAACAAAGAAAAAACAATGGTTATTCCCTTGTGAACCGGTACACCAGGACAGAACCAGCAGTCCTAAGTAGCATCATTCCTTGCTACGTTAAGTACTTGAACGAATTGTTACATGAAAACCCGCTATTCAGTATTTTTTTGCGTCATTTGTCAATAACCACAAAAGTTATAAAAAGAAGCTATTACCGAACTGAACGAAAGCTTGTTAGGCCAATTCACTTACTGCAGACATTTTCTTTTCACCACATTGTGATAGAAACAAAACACTTCTTAAAGCGTTGTATAAACCGCTCTTTTGCTAATTTGCAGCTGGCAAAAGGTCAAAAGAGACTTAAAAATACTGTAAAGGAATGAGAAGGGCCAAACAAATACATTTCAGTTTCTTGAAGTACATATTTTATAACCACTTTCGTTTAACCAGCGCGAGGTCCGTATCCTTTAGAGATTTTGGTCTAGTTCAAAGCTTTATTTGTTTTACAAATGCAAAAAGTATTCCTTGTAATGGCTCTTTGAAAACTCGGAAGTTCGGGTTATAAGACGTCTCTCCATTAAAATTTCTGTCACTTCAGTATTTGGCCACAGAAGCTGCACAGTATAAAGTTTAAACAAACACACCGCCAAAAACAAAATAGGAAAAGCACAAAAACGACTTCCCAATGCATTTTGCTAAAATGTCCTTGTTTCAGTGTAGCATTCTTCGGTGTTTCTTTTCGAAATCACCGGTTATTTTGAGCCATTGTTTTACCAATAGAATAGGTTTGACAAAAACTGCGGGCAAGATTCCTCAAGGCCATTAGAAACCTCCCATGGCAATGAATTGCAGTTGGGTCTAATTCATCTGTCTTCCATAAAATACTGTTCATTTAATAAAACATTCAACTTTTCTCCACGGCCTAAAACATACTTGTATGAACGTATGCAAGTCAAATAAAGATTTAATCAGCTTAACTAAATTCGTGCATCCTTCATGACAACAACGAAATGTTTTTTTTTTATTTTGTACCTTTAAATTCAAGTTATTTAGCGAAGAACCTAAAATACAAACCTGCATAATTAAATAGAATGAAGCACAATTGTTCTTAGAACGGAATTATTTGCGAGGCCGGATTTTCTTAAACCAGGCTACACACGGCACACCGGCTAAAGTCGGCAAACTCGTAAACACGCGCGCGAAAGAAAAACGGCATATATTTACTTTTACATACATTTACTTTTTACTGTTATTATAGTGTCACG
The DNA here is from genome assembly GCA_019787425.1 of Platygyra sinensis. NCBI lineage: Eukaryota > Metazoa > Cnidaria > Anthozoa > Scleractinia > Merulinidae > Platygyra > Platygyra sinensis. The sequence continues at coordinate 6,587 of JAHPZR010038307.1, read as the reverse complement.
CATCAGTTTTCAATTTTTCACTATAATATATTTACTTTTCCCGCGTAGCTTTTGTGAACATTTAACTCTGATTGCTCTAAAAACATGAATGTAAAGATTTTCTTCTGAACAAGAAAACTGTTTATTTTGTGGTGGAATGAAATGAAAAATCAATTTGTGAAAGGCAGATCTTAGCAGTCAGTATCGCAAAATCGGACCGCTGATGGAACCAATCACACTTCTCCTTTTCATCGCAGAACAGTTCAGCGTTGTAATAATTAACAACTAGTGGTAATCAAAGGTTATAAGAGTGTGTTCCACGCTGAAACTTTAATATAAATACCTTAAATGATTTCATTAGCTGCCTTTCAACCTCAGTGTATTGCTAAAATCACCATTCTTCATCAACAACCAGGGTTTTACAGAACGATATATCAGTGTCAGACAGATATATTAGTGTCAAAGTCCATACCAGTGAAGAGGTTCCTGTTTGCGTTGCGTGATAGCGCCAGTTTCCGTGGACTCACAAGTTTAACAGGACTAAAATATATTTACAACAGCCTTCAAATTCGGTGCTGAATGTTCTCACATTAACTGGTAATGTTTAAGAGCAAAAGCTTATTTGTAAAAGTATATTTTTTACGAACATTATTCAAAGCCGGAAGCTCAAATATAAGGACAAGACTGAACTTATAGTTATTTTTTCACAACATCGCCCTAGGCCGCAGCTGGATGCTTAAACGTTTGGATCTGAAAGTGTGTCTTCAGTACTAATGCTGCACGTAATATTGGGGTCACCATGGACGATGAGATTAACTTCGAGAAACAGGTGGCATCCATTTGTCAGTCCTCCTTTTGTCATATAAGAAACATTGCTCGCATTAGAAGATTCCTCTCAGAGGAAAGCACAAAGGCCCTTGTCCAGGCATTTGTTACATGCAGGTTGGATAACTGTAACTCGCTTCTCTACAGCTTGCCGAAGAATCAGATTGAAAAGCTTCAACATGTTCTGAACTGTGCTGCTCGTCTAGTGGTAAATGCAAGACGACATGATCACATAACACCTGTACTCAGAGATCTTCATTGGCTACCAGTGGAACAGCGAACTATTTTTGAAATTTTACTTTTTACTTTCAAAGCTCTAAATGGTTAAGCTCCTTCTTATTTCAGTGACTTAGTGAAGTTTTATGTCCCTGAACGCGATCTCAGGTCATCTTCTCAGAAACTGTCAGCAATACCTTTTTCTAAGACGAAATCATATGGTGACAGAGCTTTTTCCATTTGTGCACCAAAGCTGTGGAACGACCTGCCATTACATCTAAGGAACTGTTGGAGAAAAGTTGAATGTTTTATTAAATGAACAGTATTTTATGGAAGACAGATGAATTAGACCCAACTGCAATTCATTGCCATGGGAGGTTTCTAATGGCCTTGAGGAATCTTGCCCGCAGTTTTTGTCAAACCTATTCTATTGGTAAAACAATGGCTCAAAATAACCGGTGATTTCGAAAAGAAACACCGAAGAATGCTACACTGAAACAAGGACATTTTAGCAAAATGCATTGGGAAGTCGTTTTTGTGCTTTTCCTATTTTGTTTTTGGCGGTGTGTTTGTTTAAACTTTATACTGTGCAGCTTCTGTGGCCAAATACTGAAGTGACAGAAATTTTAATGGAGAGACGTCTTATAACCCGAACTTCCGAGTTTTCAAAGAGCCATTACAAGGAATACTTTTTGCATTTGTAAAACAAATAAAGCTTTGAACTAGACCAAAATCTCTAAAGGATACGGACCTCGCGCTGGTTAAACGAAAGTGGTTATAAAATATGTACTTCAAGAAACTGAAATGTATTTGTTTGGCCCTTCTCATTCCTTTACAGTATTTTTAAGTCTCTTTTGACCTTTTGCCAGCTGCAAATTAGCAAAAGAGCGGTTTATACAACGCTTTAAGAAGTGTTTTGTTTCTATCACAATGTGGTGAAAAGAAAATGTCTGCAGTAAGTGAATTGGCCTAACAAGCTTTCGTTCAGTTCGGTAATAGCTTCTTTTTATAACTTTTGTGGTTATTGACAAATGACGCAAAAAAATACTGAATAGCGGGTTTTCATGTAACAATTCGTTCAAGTACTTAACGTAGCAAGGAATGATGCTACTTAGGACTGCTGGTTCTGTCCTGGTGTACCGGTTCACAAGGGAATAACCATTGTTTTTTCTTTGTTTAGGAGTCATTGGTTAGCTGTAGTGTATTGTTTGGTCCTTTGTAGCGGCTCTTGTGAACCGGTACACGAGCACAGAACCGGACTGCGGGCGTCATGATCTAAATGACCCACTTTAGCCTGTAAATATATGTTCGCTGGGCTCGCGGAAGTTCTTGCTTGGCGCGTCTTCGCCAAAACAGGGAGCCCCAACCACTTCATCAGTGATTTTATTTTTTCTTTTGACAACCATTGCACTTGTATAACTGATAAACATGATTACTTTTAGCAACCAATAGATATAGGACAACTAGTTTCTGTCGTTTCCCTAAATCCCTAACGAGGAAAGGAAGCACATACTTTTCAGGGTAAAATCGCATAGGCAACCTTCATGTCACTGTGCACGTGGAAATGATTTTTGTCAATATTGGGAACCCACCTTTACTGATTGAATTGTCAGGGAAGAAGTTTAACACACAAACAGCAAACTTAAATATTTATTAAGGGTACGTTCCTCCGCCCACTCTTAAACCTTTATGTCACGAAAATAGTCATTGAATTTCCCAGTCTGTCCTAAACCTTACCATTACAGTTCATTTCATATTTTGTTGGAAAAGTTCACAAAATTTAGTTATAGTCAGTTCAATATTTCCACAATCATTGTCTGATGTCTTTGCATGAATTAGGAACACGAAATATCTCAACGCAGTTTAATTAGTAATTTCATTTTGCGAATTGTGAAAAACCGGTATGAACGGGAAGTAAGTAAGGTCTTTAATTACGAGCTGATCACTTAAAAAATCATATTTCTTTCTGTCAGCGTTTAATCGACATTAACACTTAAAATGTAATATTGTGTGAGGAACTTGTTTCAATTTTAATTCAGTTATTTTAAAACTCCATAGTCGGCACTGCTGCTTTCCCCACCAACTAACTTTGCTCGATATCGTAACACTGAGATTATCGGGAAGAAACTGCACACGGCAAGTCATCCATTTCCGGGCTCACAAAGAGAAAAAGTGATTAAGTCCGGACAGTAGAGAGCTTGTGGAGGAAAGAAGTTTATAAGTCAAGCTACCGCAGCAGAACGTGTCCACCATAAAATGTACCCAAATTGGCAGCGACCGCCCTATAGCTGTAGCTAATGGGAGAACGCTCGAGTTTCTAGTGAAATAACGCTACGATATAGATGTTTTTTAAAACAAGTTCAGATGTACAGAACATTTGTAGCTTTGTAAGTCGTGGTGATTTGATTGTGCATGGCAGCAGAAATGATATAGTTGGTGAAATACAAAAAGGAGACTGACCTTTTTTTATAAATTACATGTACTTTTTTACAGGGAGTAGCGGTATATTACCTTTTAAAAGAGTAACTTTTCAAGAAGACAGCGATTTGTATCTCTATATTAACGTTGGGGGAATGCCATCATGCAGGCGCATCTTAGTTTCATAGCCTTGCGATGTCTTATCTTAAAGTTGTGTTGTTCAGTGGTATAGAACCCGTAATTGTCTATTCAAGAATAGTAACATCTTATCACTCGCATCTTACTAAAATGAAATCACTAGACCTACCTGTAACTTCCCAGGAGCTGAAATTTAACTGCGGCGGAGCTTTCCCACTTTCTGAAAGCAAAAGCGATTCGCTTTGGTTTAACCCAAAAGATAGATCATTTCCGCACTCCTCCCTGATAAACTCGTCTATGTCATTTAACTGTTGCTCCAGTTCGGGGTCGAAAGCGAAAAGACTCATTTTGTCAAAAGCCATGCAGTTACTCGTGCCCGAGGACCGACAGAAATTCTGCGTGCGTTTCTTTGGAAGGAAGTCGTACCTATCCTTTAAGAGAAGTGAGCTGTCTTCTAGGTAATAAGTGGGAGGAGTTAGCGGTTGAAATGATTACTAAATAGTAATTGTACGAGTGCAATCTTTCTTGAACACCTTGAGCGTAGTGTTTGAATGATAGTTACTGAATTTAAACAGATACGGATTTTTGGACGTTAAACTTGCAAAAAAAAAGTCAAGTGCTAGTCAGCATATGCGTATGAAGTTAGAACGGCTGACATATTTAAGCATTGTTAAGCATTTAGTTGCCAACTTTTTGATCTTTAAAGGTAGCAGAACTTGAAAGGCGTCACTATTTAAAGCGAGTTTACAGTTAACAGTCTTCTACTAGCGGAATATTCTTAACCGCACACTTGAAACGGATTGCTTTTCTTCGGTCATTTCACTGTGTCTAAATTGCTTTGCGAATCTTAATCTGTGTATTTTTTTTTTATGGGGCGTTATTAATGTCTAAGCTTTCCAGAGCATAGTTAATGGAGGGGACTCCAGTCCCCTCCATTAACTATATCCAGAGAGATAAATGATTAGTTTTTTTCACAAGCAATCAAGACGTTTCTGCCGATGACATTTCTTGTCAGTTGAATGTTTACTGGAAGACTGAACTCATAAAAATATTCATTTTCGTGAGTTTAAGAGCATGGCACGAAGGGAACTAGGAACTCAGAGTCGTTTGAAAATGACTGCGTTTATCGTCAGTGAAACGTACTTTAAGTTGTTCCTTGTGGTCGATGGTTTAATTCGTCGTGTGCTTTCTCCCTTTGTATATCTGCTCTCACGAATCATGTCACGGGTGATTTGTTCAAATGAAAACGTCATTTCAGCCATGTAACAAAGGATTCTGATGTACTTGACTTATTCACATCTCGTGGACATGTTGACCCAATCTTAATTTTCCATATTTTTTCAAATATTTCTTCGCAAGAAATAGCTACGACAAGGTTCTGGAAATTTCACTGTGATTCGGCGAATCCAATTCCAAGGTTGTCACCTCGATACAGGTGGCCCTTTAGGAGAGACAATGAACAATTTTCGAAGCGGTCAGGAACACTCAGTTCTAAAGTAGTTTTAGGAGAAACATTTCCCTAAAGGTTTAAAGGCTGGACGTGCAGATGGCAGCTCTGTGATCGTTTACAAATAATTTACTTTTTATTAGCAGTGCATTATATTAATGTTTTGTATTCATATATAATTTTAACTATTTTAGAGTTCCTTCATATCATATAAATACCGTTTCGTTTTTCCTCTTCTTTTTTTCTTGTGTGTGCATTTGTGCTTCAGTCTTATTGCTGACCTGTATTCTAATTTAATTTAGTAGAATTCTACTAGCATACTAATTCAAATGCTGCAATCTGATTGGCTGAGCTACTCGTATACTACAAGCCATTAGAGTGCAGTTGGCTGCCGGTCGTCCTCGAAATGCGATGTTTTCATAGTTTTTCCGAGGTCGTTTGGAAGGAAATTTAGATGTAAACGTGTAGTTAAATCCCTGAGAAAACTAAAAATAGCACATTTACGGTTTCTTGACGTTAAAAACTTGAAAATATTGAAAAAGCGGGTACGCGCGTAAACAACTGCAAATTTGCCAAGGATACGTGCAAGGCTTGTTTAAGGGTAAAGTTTAATAATGCGTGGAACAATCAGTGGAAACCGTTATTTTTTTGTGTCTTTTTTCCACGTGCATAAAGATGTAATTTCCCAGTCCAATGTCATAACAATCCAATGTCATAGCTACAATATTGGTTAATTCAAACAATTTCAAAACAAATTATGAAAAAATGACACATTTTGGTTATAGGTCACCGAATTCACCATTGAACTGATTCATCGGGGGAGTGGTAATTTAGTTCGATGTTTGTTCTGACGGAGATTTTAGGTTAGCAGGGCTCTTATTATCAAGTATGCAGTATGGGCACGCGCAATGGGTACGTGCCGTAAATATAACTTAATTTGTACATGGTTCAATAATCGGCCAGATCATGATATGAGCCTGACTGTGATCGTTTTCGACTAAAACCGAGAGAGAAAGAAGCAACTCCAAAAAGCCCGACACTGACTGGCAGCATGTTCACTGAGGAGAAATTCACCTCTGCTCCGGCCAGGGAGATATTGTCCTCTTCCATAGGAATGCCAGTGGTTTTCCGTCCCGAGCAAGACGACTCCGTCGAAAGAGATCCGTTCGCCTCAAACGCACCGCGTTCTTTACATGTGGCCTAACGCTCCGATTGCAATGAGTAGCGTTTCGATTATATTTGAGCAGTGAATTCGAAGTTAGCCAGGCGTAGGAAGGCGGTCTGTAAGGAAATCGAAAAGGACATTGAGATCAATGAGATGAGCTTGAAGACATTACGCCGCGGGCTGGTATTTTGCTACAGCAATTGTTACTATGCTCTGGTGTACAACGCAACAACGCCTCGATGATAGCCTGACCACAGACCGTCTAAGTTCGAGAGGGTTGGTTGGCCGGCAAGAGAAAACAAACGGTGTGTGGCTGTATTCCGTCCATTTCGCGCTAACTCTCTAGCACTCGCAAAAAGAGTACTTCGGTGAACGTTACGACCTAAATGCAGCCATTGA
>JAHPZR010038305.1:5000-30000 GCA_019787425.1 Platygyra sinensis | reverse complement strand
CGCTGCTAGTCACAAATAGCCTTTAGTTTATAAACTTCCCGCGTTTAGTTTTTCAGTCTTGTCCTAAAAGTGGAACCCAAAGTACTAGAAACTGAAAGAGCCCTTAGGGAATTTCTCTACAAGACAATAGCAGGTCCAATAAAAAGTCAAAACAGATTAAAATTAAAACAAGTCTTAATCGATAAAAACACTCGAAAGTAAGTTAAATTCTTCTAAAGCATATCCGTTTTTTTTTTTTTTTAACAGAGGTAAAATTAAGTAAAATGGTCCTCTAGCTAGACAAAGTTTTTTTTTTCAGTTGTTGTATCTTATTATTTGTTCGCGCATAGTTATGTAATTATGTAATAAATCAGTCACATGATTGATGCAAACCTCTCTCAGTGTCCATTTAGAGTATTTAAAATCGTTGTACTTATTATATGTGCACCCAACGCTATCAGTCACACACAGCCTGTATGGTGTATGAAATGGCTCAGACACAGACTGAAGTTTACTCGAACAATCGTTTAATTCATGCTTTTACAAGTGACGGGAAAAACCTATCTCTAGCTTCCTCGTGTTCCAACATCCGGGGTCCTACGCTAACAATCACAATGCATGACCATATTCGGTAACGACACTACATCTCTCCCCTCTTTTGAAGCAAAACTCACATATTGAAAACAAAAACGATTGAAACTAAAAAAACTGAAATAAACTTTTCGCAAAGTCCAAAGTTCTTCAAACCTAATGTTCAAAAAGGTTAAAAGTCTCAAAGCCTAAAAGAATTCCAAAAAATAACACAACTCTAGCAAAAATCTTTAAACAGTTTGTATGCAGCCTACTATCAGCCACAAACATAGTCGTCCAACTTTACTGGACGTGTTCGCACACGCTGCGGGTAGCGTCTCGATAGTGCGGCATCGGACTGCATCGGAGCATCTGTGATATCAGGTGCACTTGTAACATGAGCAGGATCCTTGCGTATCTCCGTGGTAGAATTTTCTTCTGGTGCTGCTGGGACACTCTTAAAGAACGAAGAATTCCTCGTAACTGGGATGCCATCGTCATCTTGTGCGGTCACCATGGATCCCTTTTTCTCTACAACGATTAGTGGCCTCGGGTCATATGGTGTGTCGCTTTTCTTCTTAGAATCATCTCTTCTGACAAACACCGTGTCACCTGCTTTGACGGTTGACGGCCTTATGTAACGCTTGTTGTCTGCGTACTTCTTCATCTTAGCTTTCGCTGTCCGATCACGTTCTTGGGTCTCTGGATCATAGCAGCGTGTCGTCACTTCAGGTAGTTTCGTCTTCATCGGTCTTCCAAACAGTGCTGTTGCCGGAGCAACTCTTGTTGTACTGTGTGGTGTGGCGCGGTAGTTTCTTAGTAGCCTGTTCAGCTCCTGCTTGGGGCTCTTGCGTTCCACCTTCGCTGTCTTGATGACTTTCTTTACGGTGCGCACAAATCTTTCAACTTCTCCATTCGCCCTGGCCCATTTTGGAGTTACTTTTCGATGCTTGAAACCAAGGTCGTCTGCAAACGACGCAAATTCCTTGCTGTTAAAAGGGGGACCATTGTCAGACTTAACTACGTCTGGAACTCCAAATTCTGAGAACACCTTCTCTAGCTTAGGTATCACTGTCGCTGCTGAGGTCGATTTTACTATTTCCACCACTGGGTATCTAGAGTAGTCATCAGTAATCAGAAGCATGTACTCTTGGTCTGGAAGGTTAGCAAAGTCCACACTGATTTCTTTCCACGGCGCGGCTGGAAGTGGTGACATCTGTAGGGGTTCTCTCTTGCACTCAGGGGTACTAATCAAACATGCGCTGCACGACTTTACTTTGCTCTCCACAAGCTTATCAATGTTCGGGAACCAGACTTTCTCGCGCAATAGAGACTTTGTTTTCACGAGCCCTTGATGGCCTTCATGTGCTAAGTTAATTACGTGTTCCTGTAGACTCTGCGGAATAACTATGCGGGTTCCGCGCAGAACAAGGTTGCCTGATGCACTCACGGCTAGCTCTTCCTTTACTCTCTCTAGGAGTCGAAACTCTGCAAGGTTAACACCGGGGCGTTTGACTACAAGGTGCCAGTTGTTTTTAGTGACAGCTTCAGCGACGCCTTGAAGGGTTGGATCGGCTTGCGTAGCTGCTTCGATGTCCTGAGTTTTCAGGGCTTTGGGAGTTGAGGTAGTCGCTAGGTAGTTGATGTACTTCTCTGCAACTTTCTGCTGACGTGTCGTTTGGGCTGCATTCGTTGTTGGATGCCGTGACAGGTAATCTGCTGGGTTTGTTTCACCTCTCCGATACTTGACTGTAATCTGGTATGGCTGAAGCCTCAATGCCCATCTTTCAATCCTTGCTGGAGGCTTGGAACTTGGATTGCTATAGATGGCCACCAGGGGTTTGTGGTCCGTGTAGACTGTGATAGGCTTCCCATAAATATACAGGTGCAAGTGTTCACAGGCCCAAACCACAGCGAGGGCTTCCCGTTCTGTTTGGCTGTACCGTTGTTCAGTTGCTGTAAGGGAACGACTTGCATAAGTGATCACATGCCTTTCCTCAGTCTGCGGATCCACTTGTGAGAGAATGGCGGCTAAGCCAACTGGACTGGCATCAACCGAGATCTCTGATTCTTTTTCTGGATCGAAATAGGCAGTGACAGGTGCGCTGGCTAACGCTTCTTTGAGCTGACTAACTGCATGGTCGTGCTCTGATGTCCAAGAGCATGGTTGGTCCTTGTGTGTAAGCTTGCGCAGGGGCTCTGTCTTGGTAGCATAATCTGGGATGAATCTTGAACAGTAATTTGTCATCCCCAGCAAGCTACGAACCTCTGATGCTGTTGATGATGTCGAGAGATTGACCACTTCTTCAACTTTCTTCGGGTCTGGTGATATGCCTTCTTTGGAGAATACGTACCCAAAGAATTCCAACTTGTCTTTGCCGTACTCACACTTGCTCTTGTTGAGGGTCAGGCCTTTCTCTCTCAAGCGCTGGAAAACTTCCCTCAGGTGCTGGTCATGATCTTTCTGAGATTTACCAAAGACTAGGATGTCATCGCTGATGTTTTTCGCACCGTCGATGCCTTCCAGGGTTTCTCGAATCACATTCTGGAAGATTTCAGGGGCACTTGATATTCCAAAATTGAGTCGCTTGTAGCGCATTAAGCCCATGTGGGTACCAAATGTGGTGATGTAACGGGACTCGGGTGCCAATTCGAGCTGGTTGTAACCCTGGTTGAGATCTAGTTTGGTGTAAACTTTTGCTCCGTTCAAGTCTCCAATCATCTCTTTGATGGTCGGCGTGACGTGACGCTCGCGTTTTATTGCCTTGTTCGCCTGGCGCATGTCCACGCACACGCGTACCTTGCCTGGAGACTTTGGTTTTGGTGCAACCACTATAGGGGACACCCAAGGTGTAGGACCTTCAATACGTTCTATTACACCAAGCTCTTCATCGCATCGTAGCTGGTCCTCTAACTGCTTACGTACATGGAAAGGGACTCTTCTGTGCGGTTGTGCAACAGGTGGTATGTTTTCGTCGATGTGAAGCTTTATCTGATAATCTTTGAGCTTGCCTAGTCCGTGAAACAGGTCGTCGTATTCCTCTATCAGATCTGCTAGCGTATTTGCTTCCGGTTTTGATGGTAGCTTTCCGACGTGCTGAACCGTTTGAAGTAGGCTGAGTCCTTGTGATGTTTTCCAACTTAGCAGAGAGCCACAAGATCCCTCCACAACGTAGAACTTGTCGCTAAGCTTCTTTGCTTCTGACTCGAGCGTGGTGGTGAATTTTCCAAGGACACGAAGGGGGACCTTTGATTGATAGCCGTAAATCTTTACACTGCTAGGCTCAAGGTTGGGGCGGTTGGGTAACCTGTGGTATTCCTTCTCATCCAGAATGTTAATGCTAGCTCCAGAGTCCGCCATAATCGTCACAGGTGTACCATGCACTTTGATCTTGAATAAGGGCTGGTCTTTCAATGCTTTAGTGCTTATAGAGAAGGTGTACACTTCATCTTCATCACTTGATTCTTCTTCACCGACTCTGTGTACTGTGGAGGAGCGTGCGTTACTCGATTCGCCCTTGTCTTTGGATCTGCATACGGCCTCAAAGTGGTTCAGTTTTCCACAACCTCGGCAGGTGGCTTGATAGGCCGGGCAGGATGTTTTTCCTCCATGATGGGGGTAATCTCCACCACAATTTCGACATTTAAGACTTGATTTCCGGTCTTCGTGACTACTGTTGCGTGACTTACGGTCACGTGGTTTCTTGTCGGATTTGCGTCCGCCATCTTGGTTGGATTTCCGATTTCTTCGGCGTCGGTTTCCATGACGTGGGGACAATTTATTTACGGACTGGTTGTCCTCAATGGTAGCGGCTTGTGTTTTCGAGAGTTCCATGGCTTTGCCAGCATCCAATAATTGCGTCAGGGTGTACGATGGATTCTCGAGAGCTTTCGTACGCAGCTTATGGGAACTGCAGCTTTGCACTATTTGAGTCTTGATTTCACGATCCACATCGTCAAATTCGCAGGTAACTGCTAATTGCCTTAGTCTTGTGTGAAATGCGGCAAGACTTTCATTGGTTTCTTGCTTGGCTTGACGGAAAACATAGATTTCGTACTCACGGTTTTGTTTGGGAGTGAAGTAATTTGTCAAGGCTTCCACGGCTTTTTTGAACAGATCATCGCCTTCTCCTGGTGTAGTGTCTGGGAGCGTATCGAAAATCTCGTTCGTCGCTTCGCCAGCATAGTGAAGTAGCAAAGCTCGTTGTCTTGTCTTGTCTTCCACATTCAGTGCGACAATTAAGTTGTTGAATCTTGAGAGCCATTTCTTCCAACGAGTAGCTTGTGTACTTGTTTCGGAGACGTCAAACTCGGGAAATGCGGGTAGCGCTGTGGCCATGTTCCACGCGTTTGCGGTATGAAAATCGTATAGAATCAACCACTGTTGTAGTCCTGAGAATCCTCGTCGCCAATGTAATGGTGTATGAAATGGCTCAGACACAGACTGAAGTTTACTCGAACAATCGTTTAATTCATGCTTTTACAGGTGACGGGAAAAACCTATCTCTAGCTTCCTCGTGTTCCAACATCCGGGGTCCTACGCTAACAATCACAATGCATGACCATATTCGGTAACGACACTACACAGCCTACAGTTTACAAACTTACCTTGTTCAGTCTCTCAGTCTTCTGATGAACGTGAAACCAAAAGTGATAGAAACTGAATCGGCAGCACTGAGGGGGTTTCCGTGCCAGACAATAGGAGGTTTAATGAGTCAAAACAAGTTGAAATTGAAATATGTTTCAAACGTTCTGCAAAACAATCAAATAAAATAAAGTGAAGTAAAGTTTGTTGTTCTAGGCTTAAATTAAAGTAGATTGGGTTTTTGACCATCAGCTAATAATCAAGACAATGAGAGAAAGTTCTTTCTTGCATGCTGTTCGTTCTTTGTCTTATCCACATGATGCGTAAAGCAGAATAGCTGTTAACTCAGCTCTATCCTATAGATTAACTAACAGAAACGATTTGGTTACCTAAGTAACTGCATAAAAAATTGTTCACAGTCTTGGACTTTCTAACATAAATCTTGGCATGTTTGTTTGCTCTTTTGAAGCTTCTCGGTCTTAAAAACCACTCCAGTTTCACTCTCCTCTGTGTTGATCAATGAAATTTACATTCCACGCTAATAACTGTTACAGACAGACTGACTTGTTTGAAGACTGAGAAATAAGTCAACTTATGAAAGCTAATTTTGGCATTGTTTGGTTGCAAAATATGGAAGACCGTGATGGAATTAACTTTTCGTCAGTTTTCACTTTACAATGTGCTTTGTACGATTTGATCGATTTCAAACTCTCTTTTTCCCAAGGCAACAGCTATCTGATCTGACACAGAGCCTAAACCAATTGTTCAGTGTTTACTAGCAAACGATGGAACTTGCAATTGATCATCACTTAATGATTGTCTGAATGTCGTAGCTATCAAAATCAAGCTATATATTATGCTAATAATTGTTAAGATAGCAACCAGACGATGCAAAGTTAGATAGAGCTGTACTTACGGCCGCGGAACTTGCTTTGAAAAGTGAAACTGACTAAGAAAATCGCTTGAGGGGTTCTTTATATCTTAAGAGACGCTTATTATTATGATCTGTCATGCATGAAACATGTATTTCGATGTTTCTGGAGTGTCATGCAAAACTTAAGCTTGGAGGGATGCGAGACAAGTTAAAAATTCGGGCGGGATGTGGAATGCGGGACGCGGAACAAGAGATGAAAACACCTCGTGAGCAGCAGTAGTACACATTTCAACCAAGAAATGCGGGAGAAATTTGAAATTGAGGAATGGGATGCGGGATGAGAAACAGAAAATCGCTCCTACTTAGTGACTTAACACACTTTGATCTACCTTGGAAAGCTTGATGATGTACGAGGCACAAATATTTTTAATCTTCTTAAACAAAGAAAATTTGTTTTTCTAAGAAATGATAATCTGAATTTCCAAGAGTTCTATTACCCAAGTAATTAACTGATTAAGGCTGTGCAAATACCCACCACCCTATTGAGGCCCCCTTAATTACTCTTTAACTAACAGAAACGTTTTGACTATCTAAGTAATACACTGCAGAAATATTGTTCACAGTCTTGGACTTTCTAACATAAATCTTGGCATCTTTGTTTGCTCTTTTGAAGCTTCTCGGTCTTAAAAACCACTCCAGTTTCACTCTTCTCTGTGTTGATTAATGAAATTTACATTCCACGCTTGCCTAATAACTGTTACAGACAGACTGACTTGCTTTGAAGATTGAGAAATAAGTCATCTAATGAAAGTTAATTCTGGCATTGTTTGGTTACAAAATATGGAAGACCGTGATGGAATTAACTTTTCGTCCGTTTTCACTTTACAATGTGCTTTGTACGATTTGATCGATTTCAAACTCTCGTTTTCCCAAGGCAACAGGCATCAGATCTGACACAGAGCCTAACCAATTGTCCAGTGCTTACTAGCAAACGATGCAACTTGCAATTGATCATCACTTAAGGTAATTCCCCTGAAATAAAACTGACAATAGATTTTCGTTCAAACTTTGCCCACTGAATATTTATCATATGAGAACTTCAATTTTGAAATAAAAAAGGGGGTGCCCATACTCATTAAGGAGCACTAGGGCATTGAAAATCACCCATTTTGACAGTATTTAACGCTTATTACAAGAACGCATTCCCAGTAATAATTGTAAATTTTTGTGACCGAGACTCATGAGAACACGCATTAAACTGGAGTCAATACATTGTATCGGACACAAATAAACTTTTTAAGTTTGATTTAGACAGAAAGCTGAATCCTTGATTAAAATTTCAACCAAATTTCTTGACATGGTTACCATAGGGCAAAATAGAAAAGACCACAGTTTACTTGCTATTTTCGCTATTTATTCAATTTTCAGCAATAGAAATCAGATCAGTCTTTCCTCAAGCAAAGTTTATGATAAGTTGATTACAATGAATGGAAAAAAAATTGGGGTGCCCATGCTCGTTGATGAGCTATAGCCATTTTTCAACTGAAAGAGCTCAATATCAAGGCAAATCCGCCATGTTTTCAGCGTGCACGTGCACGAGAGCGCGCTAAATGACGCCATAAATTACTAAAATAAATTGATGCGCAGAAAGGATGCGCAGTGCAATTGTGAGGAATAACCTTAATGATTGTCTGAATGCCGTAGCTATCAAAATCAAGCTATATATTATTCTACTTGTTAAGATAGCAACCAGACGATGCAAAGTTAGATAGAGCTGAACTTACGGCCGCGGAACTTGCTTTGAAAAGTGAAACTGACTAAGAAAATCGCTTGAGGGGTTCTTTATATCTTAAGAGAAACTGATTATTATGATCTGTCATGGATGAAACATGTATTTCGAAGTTTCTGGAGTGTCAAAACTTAAGCTTGACGGGATGTGAGATAAGTTAACTGTGCGAGATAAGTCAAATGTGAACAGTTTACTTAAAAATTTCAGTCTAACAAAGAATAACAAGACTATTAAAAATTTGATTGATACTCGCTAGTTTCAGTGAGTCGACTACAATGAAACCAAACTGAATACGCGTCGATAACAGGATCTTTCCATCTGATAAGTAGAAAAGAAGGAAACGTTACGCAAATTATTACTGCGCAAACCGTGCCTCCAAACAATTATTCGCGTGACTTAAATTTTCCCATTACTCACTTGCAACAAGAGGGAAATCAGTCACGCGAATGATTCAAACCTCTCTCAGTGTCAATTTAGAGTATTAAAAACCAGCTGTACTTATTATATGTACATCCAACCCAATCAGTCACAGACAGCTCATTGTTTGTAAACTTACCGTGTTCAGTTTCTTAGTCTTCTAATGAAAGTGAAACCAAAAGTTATAAAAACTGAAACAGCAGCCGGGGGGTTTCCGTGCCAGACAATAGGCAAAACAAGTTGAAATTGAAATATGTTCCAAGCTCTTCAAAGCAACCAAGTAAAAGCGGTTCAGAGTAAATTGTGGTTTTTAAACCCTATTTTTTGTTGTAGGATTTAAATTAGATTGGGTTTTTGACCATAGCTAATAATCAAGGCAGTGAGACACAATTATTTCTTGCCTGCTGTTTGTTCTTTGTCGATCTTAACCACATGATGCTCTGTCTTACAGATGAGCCGACAGAAACGTTTTGGTTATCTAAATGATGCTTTGTGAAAAATGGTTTAAAGTCTTGGACTTTTTAACAAAGATCTTTGTATCTTTGTTTTCTCTTTTGAAGCTTTTCGGGCTTTTCGGCAAATTATTACTACGCCGAACTGTGCTTCCAAACAATTATTTGCGTGACTTAAATATTCCTGTTACTCACTTACAGCTCTCACAACAAAAGAAAATCAATCACGCGATTCATGGAAACCTCTCTCAGTGGCAACTTAGAGTATTTAAAATCAGCTACACTTATTATCTGTGCACCCAACGCCAGCAGTCACTGACAGCTTACAGTTTATCAACTTACCGTGTTCAGTTTCTCAGTCTTCTGAAAGTGAAACCAAAAGTGATGGAAACTGAAACAGCACTGAGGGGGTTTCCGTGGAGGACAATAAGTGGTTTAATAAGAAGTCAAAACAAGTCGAAATTGAAATGTGTTTTAAGCTCTGCAAAGCAATCAGATAAAAACGGTTCAAAATAAATTTTGATTTTTTAACCCCAATTTTTTTGTTATAAGTTTTAAATTAAAGTAGATTGGTTTTTGGCCATAGAAATAATCAAGTCAGTCAGACAAAATTCTTTCTTGCATGCTGTTCGTTCTTTGTCTTAACCACACGATGGGTAAAACACAATAGCTGTTAATTCAGCTCTGATTAACTAATAGAAACATTTTGGTTATCTAAGTAATTCACTGCAGAAAAATTGTCCACAGTCTTGGACTTACTGACAAAGATCTTCGAATCTTTGTTGCGTCTACCCTTTTGAAGCTTCTCGGGCTTAAAAACCACTCCAGTTTCACTCCACTATGTGCTGATTAACAGGATTAATAAAATTTACATTCCACGCTAGTTCCTGTCATAGACCGACAAAATGACTTGCTCTGAAGAAAAATAACCCAGCTAATGAAAGCTAATTTTGGAATTTTTGCTGCAAAATATGGAAGACCGTGAATTAACTTTTTGTCAGTTTTCACTTTATAATGTACTTTGTACTACTTTGTCGACTGGGTTTAGACTTTGACCTGATAAGCTCTAGAATCAGTAAAGACCAAAATGTTTTAAAGAATACAACACGTTTAATTTCTGAGCAAGAATTGGTCTCGTTATTTAAAAGAACATCAACCGATCCACCCACAAAATTAAAGGAATATAAACCACCAACAGTTCTCGGGCCCTTTGCAGAAACTAAATAACTAATATAACCGGCTTCAAATTTCTGAAGCAGGTCGCAAGCAAAACAAATCAATTTGAAATCGTTTTTAAGTCGTTAGCACGCTTTAGTACACAATTTAGAGTAAAAGAAAGTTTTAAACTTTTATTTGCTATATAAGTTGAGAAAATTTGGCGATATAAATCAAGCAACAGCCTGTCCGTGCAGGAGAGTAGGACCCGCTAAATTGACCAATCACAGCGCGCGTACTAACTTAGAGATATAATAAATCAAGTTACAGTTTGTACGGGACTAGTCACTTCTCCCTGGTTACAAAATGAGATCCAATGACTGGAGGCACCCGATCTTTCTTTTATGTTGAGAAATGCATCAGGGTAAATCCTTCTGACAACGAAATGTAAAATGGATAATACATTTGACTGGGCGGGCATTTGATCTGCCACTGAACTTATCACGGTAACACTGAAATGGTCTTGAAACCAGACATGAAGTCAATTTGATACACTGTAAGGTGTAGAGAGCTCCGAGCGAAAGTAATGAGCAGGCTAATTCAAACGAGGATGCAGTTTTAATAACACCACTCTCCTATTGAAAACAAAGGCAGCTTTACTTTGAGTGACAGTGACACTGACTCTAAAGGAGAAATAGACTGTTGTTAAAACGACACTGCAGTCAATTCGCCCGATCATGCTAGGAAGAATAAGCCTTAACTCTCCACAGAAGCTTATCATTAAGTGATAAGCTTCTGCTCTCCAAAGGTCGGAAAACAGATTTCCTGCATATCAGTTAAATAAGCACCCTGCAAACAGAGCCTGTTCTTATGGTACTTAACGTGTAATAAAAAAATAAAGCAAAAAGAGACAAAAGATGATCTGCTCGTAGGGTGTTAAAGAAGCTGCGAAAAGGTTTTCTAAGTGGACAGCATTTTAAAATATGGTAGGCCGTGAATTAACTTTAGTTTGTCAGTTTTCACCTTATAATGTAGTTTATACGATTTGGTCGATTTGAAACCCTCGTTTTTCCATCGTAATAGACATCAGATCTGGCTGACAGGGATAAAGACTTTGCTATGGTAAGGAAACGATGAAATTTGCAATTAATCACAGATTAGTCTTTAAATACGTCACGTGAGAGTTGAAAGTAATAAGTAATTAAAAACAAAGTCGACGTTGCGGTCACAAATTCTCTCAAGTTCGAACTTTCCGTTGAAAAACGAATTAACTGGGAACAGTTTACATCCTCTTAACATTTCAGTCTGCTATTATAACAAAGCTAAAATCATTATTTATACTCACTTGATTTGGTGAGTCACCAGAGTGAAAACAAAACCAATACGCGTCAATAATAAGGCCTTTTTCCATGAAATGTAAGCAAAATGGGATTGCTAAGCGTTTTTTTTTTATTACGCGAAATGGTGCTTCCAAGCAATCACTCGTGTAACTTAATATTTCATGTGACTCATTGATGGCACATTCAGCAGGAAGAAAATCAGTTACGCGATTCATGAAATATCTTCCAGTTTAAATCTAGGTCTTGTTACATGCACGCTACTAGTCACAAATAACTTGCAGTTTGTCAGTCCCCTCCAAAGAGTCGAACTCAAAGCTAAGTGATAGAAATTGAAACAGCACTTAGGGAGTTTCCCTGTAAGACAATAGTGGGTCTAATAAGCAGTCAAAAGAAATTTAAAATTAAAATAAGTTTCAAAAGTTGAGCAAAACAATGGGATAAAAACAGTCGAAAGTAAATTACATTTTTCTGTTGCCATTCTTATTTGAATACTAACGGTAAAGTCTAAAAGCTTTCAAAGCATAATGTTTTTTTTTTGTTTTTTTTTTCGTTTTTTTTTTTGTTTTTTAACGTAGCTAATATTTAGTAAAATGGCTTCAGTCTTGCTAGAAAAAGTTCTTTCAATTAATTGCTGTTTGTTGTTCTTCGCTCTTTGGCTTAACTTAACTATGCATAAAACACAATTTTTATTATAGATTAAACAACAGAAATACTTCAGTCGTTTTATGTGACTTGATTAATGGGCTGCGTTTGGTTAAAGCAAAATTAAAGCTCGTGCACGCTCCTGAATCTTCAGCTGATATAAATCTTGGCATCTTTGTTTACTCTTTTGACGTTTCTCGGGCTTAGAAACCACTTCAGGCTACCCTTAAAACTCTTTGTTGGCTGATTAATATAATTTACATTCCACACCGATTCATCTCAAAGACAGACTGCCTTTCTCTGACGAGAAATAACGCAACTAATAAAAGTTACTTTTGTCATTGTTCTGTTTTACAATATGGAAGGCCGTGAATTATTTTTTTGTCAGTGTTTCACTTTATAATGTATTTTGTAGGATTTGGTCAATTTCAGACTCTCATTTTCTCGTGAACAGATATCAGGCGCCAAAGATATTGTTGTTTACTAGCAAACGGATGGAGCTTTCAATGATCATCACTTTTTGATTGTCTGAATGTCATGGGTATCATAATCAAGCTATATATTATTCTAACTGTTGAAGATAGAAACCAGACGATACAAAGTTAGATAGAGCTGAACTACCAATGCAGAATTTGTTATGGAAAGTGAAAATACGAAAATAGCTCGAGGGGTTCTAAATATTTCGAGACTGAATCGGTGTGGAATGTAAATTATATTAATCAGCCAACAAAGAGTTTTAAGGGTAGCCTGAAGTGGTTTCTAAGCCCGAGAAACGTCAAAAGAGTAAACAAAGATGCCAAGATTTATATCAGCTGAAGATTCAGGAGCGTGCACGAGCTTTAATTTTGCTTTAACCAAACGCAGCCCATTAATCAAGTCACATAAAACGACTGAAGTATTTCTGTTGTTTAATCTATAATAAAAATTGTGTTTTATGCATAGTTAAGTTAAGCCAAAGAGCGAAGAACAACAAACAGCAATTAATTGAAAGAACTTTTTCTAGCAAGACTGAAGCCATTTTACTAAATATTAGCTACGTTAAAAAACAAAAAAAAAACGAAAAAAAAAACAAAAAAAAACATTATGCTTTGAAAGCTTTTAGACTTTACCGTTAGTATTCAAATAAGAATGGCAACAGAAAAATGTAATTTACTTTCGACTGTTTTTATCCCATTGTTTTGCTCAACTTTTGAAACTTATTTTAATTTTAAATTTCTTTTGACTGCTTATTAGACCCACTATTGTCTTACAGGGAAACTCCCTAAGTGCTGTTTCAATTTCTATCACTTAGCTTTGAGTTCGACTCTTTGGAGGGGACTGACAAACTGCAAGTTATTTGTGACTAGTAGCGTGCATGTAACAAGACCTAGATTTAAACTGGAAGATATTTCATGAATCGCGTAACTGATTTTCTTCCTGCTGAATGTGCCATCAATGAGTCACATGAAATATTAAGTTACACGAGTGATTGCTTGGAAGCACCATTTCGCGTAATAAAAAAAAACGCTTAGCAATCCCATTTTGCTTACATTTCATGGAAAAAGGCCTTATTATTGACGCGTATTGGTTTTGTTTTCACTCTGGTGACTCACCAAATCAAGTGAGTATAAATAATGATTTTAGCTTTGTTATAATAGCAGACTGAAATGTTAAGAGGATGTAAACTGTTCCCAGTTAATTCGTTTTTCAACGGAAAGTTCGAACTTGAGAGAATTTGTGACCGCAACGTCGACTTTGTTTTTAATTACTTATTACTTTCAACTCTCACGTGACGTATTTAAAGACTAATCTGTGATTAATTGCAAATTTCATCGTTTCCTTACCATAGCAAAGTCTTTATCCCTGTCAGCCAGATCTGATGTCTATTACGATGGAAAAACGAGGGTTTCAAATCGACCAAATCGTATAAACTACATTATAAGGTGAAAACTGACAAACTAAAGTTAATTCACGGCCTACCATATTTTAAAATGCTGTCCACTTAGAAAACCTTTTCGCAGCTTCTTTAACACCCTACGAGCAGATCATCTTTTGTCTCTTTTTGCTTTATTTTTTTATTACACGTTAAGTACCATAAGAACAGGCTCTGTTTGCAGGGTGCTTATTTAACTGATATGCAGGAAATCTGTTTTCCGACCTTTGGAGAGCAGAAGCTTATCACTTAATGATAAGCTTCTGTGGAGAGTTAAGGCTTATTCTTCCTAGCATGATCGGGCGAATTGACTGCAGTGTCGTTTTAACAACAGTCTATTTCTCCTTTAGAGTCAGTGTCACTGTCACTCAAAGTAAAGCTGCCTTTGTTTTCAATAGGAGAGTGGTGTTATTAAAACTGCATCCTCGTTTGAATTAGCCTGCTCATTACTTTCGCTCGGAGCTCTCTACACCTTACAGTGTATCAAATTGACTTCATGTCTGGTTTCAAGACCATTTCAGTGTTACCGTGATAAGTTCAGTGGCAGATCAAATGCCCGCCCAGTCAAATGTATTATCCATTTTACATTTCGTTGTCAGAAGGATTTACCCTGATGCATTTCTCAACATAAAAGAAAGATCGGGTGCCTCCAGTCATTGGATCTCATTTTGTAACCAGGGAGAAGTGACTAGTCCCGTACAAACTGTAACTTGATTTATTATATCTCTAAGTTAGTACGCGCGCTGTGATTGGTCAATTTAGCGGGTCCTACTCTCCTGCACGGACAGGCTGTTGCTTGATTTATATCGCCAAATTTTCTCAACTTATATAGCAAATAAAAGTTTAAAACTTTCTTTTACTCTAAATTGTGTACTAAAGCGTGCTAACGACTTAAAAACGATTTCAAATTGATTTGTTTTGCTTGCGACCTGCTTCAGAAATTTGAAGCCGGTTATATTAGTTATTTAGTTTCTGCAAAGGGCCCGAGAACTGTTGGTGGTTTATATTCCTTTAATTTTGTGGGTGGATCGGTTGATGTTCTTTTAAATAACGAGACCAATTCTTGCTCAGAAATTAAACGTGTTGTATTCTTTAAAACATTTTGGTCTTTACTGATTCTAGAGCTTATCAGGTCAAAGTCTAAACCCAGTCGACAAAGTAGTACAAAGTACATTATAAAGTGAAAACTGACAAAAAGTTAATTCACGGTCTTCCATATTTTGCAGCAAAAATTCCAAAATTAGCTTTCATTAGCTGGGTTATTTTTCTTCAGAGCAAGTCATTTTGTCGGTCTATGACAGGAACTAGCGTGGAATGTAAATTTTATTAATCCTGTTAATCAGCACATAGTGGAGTGAAACTGGAGTGGTTTTTAAGCCCGAGAAGCTTCAAAAGGGTAGACGCAACAAAGATTCGAAGATCTTTGTCAGTAAGTCCAAGACTGTGGACAATTTTTCTGCAGTGAATTACTTAGATAACCAAAATGTTTCTATTAGTTAATCAGAGCTGAATTAACAGCTATTGTGTTTTACCCATCGTGTGGTTAAGACAAAGAACGAACAGCATGCAAGAAAGAATTTTGTCTGACTGACTTGATTATTTCTATGGCCAAAAACCAATCTACTTTAATTTAAAACTTATAACAAAAAAATTGGGGTTAAAAAATCAAAATTTATTTTGAACCGTTTTTATCTGATTGCTTTGCAGAGCTTAAAACACATTTCAATTTCGACTTGTTTTGACTTCTTATTAAACCACTTATTGTCCTCCACGGAAACCCCCTCAGTGCTGTTTCAGTTTCCATCACTTTTGGTTTCACTTTCAGAAGACTGAGAAACTGAACACGGTAAGTTGATAAACTGTAAGCTGTCAGTGACTGCTGGCGTTGGGTGCACAGATAATAAGTGTAGCTGATTTTAAATACTCTAAGTTGCCACTGAGAGAGGTTTCCATGAATCGCGTGATTGATTTTCTTTTGTTGTGAGAGCTGTAAGTGAGTAACAGGAATATTTAAGTCACGCAAATAATTGTTTGGAAGCACAGTTCGGCGTAGTAATAATTTGCCGAAAAGCCCGAAAAGCTTCAAAAGAGAAAACAAAGATACAAAGATCTTTGTTAAAAAGTCCAAGACTTTAAACCATTTTTCACAAAGCATCATTTAGATAACCAAAACGTTTCTGTCGGCTCATCTGTAAGACAGAGCATCATGTGGTTAAGATCGACAAAGAACAAACAGCAGGCAAGAAATAATTGTGTCTCACTGCCTTGATTATTAGCTATGGTCAAAAACCCAATCTAATTTAAATCCTACAACAAAAAATAGGGTTTAAAAACCACAATTTACTCTGAACCGCTTTTACTTGGTTGCTTTGAAGAGCTTGGAACATATTTCAATTTCAACTTGTTTTGCCTATTGTCTGGCACGGAAACCCCCCGGCTGCTGTTTCAGTTTTTATAACTTTTGGTTTCACTTTCATTAGAAGACTAAGAAACTGAACACGGTAAGTTTACAAACAATGAGCTGTCTGTGACTGATTGGGTTGGATGTACATATAATAAGTACAGCTGGTTTTTAATACTCTAAATTGACACTGAGAGAGGTTTGAATCATTCGCGTGACTGATTTCCCTCTTGTTGCAAGTGAGTAATGGGAAAATTTAAGTCACGCGAATAATTGTTTGGAGGCACGGTTTGCGCAGTAATAATTTGCGTAACGTTTCCTTCTTTTCTACTTATCAGATGGAAAGATCCTGTTATCGACGCGTATTCAGTTTGGTTTCATTGTAGTCGACTCACTGAAACTAGCGAGTATCAATCAAATTTTTAATAGTCTTGTTATTCTTTGTTAGACTGAAATTTTTAAGTAAACTGTTCACATTTGACTTATCTCGCACAGTTAACTTATCTCACATCCCGTCAAGCTTAAGTTTTGACACTCCAGAAACTTCGAAATACATGTTTCATCCATGACAGATCATAATAATCAGTTTCTCTTAAGATATAAAGAACCCCTCAAGCGATTTTCTTAGTCAGTTTCACTTTTCAAAGCAAGTTCCGCGGCCGTAAGTTCAGCTCTATCTAACTTTGCATCGTCTGGTTGCTATCTTAACAAGTAGAATAATATATAGCTTGATTTTGATAGCTACGGCATTCAGACAATCATTAAGGTTATTCCTCACAATTGCACTGCGCATCCTTTCTGCGCATCAATTTATTTTAGTAATTTATGGCGTCATTTAGCGCGCTCTCGTGCACGTGCACGCTGAAAACATGGCGGATTTGCCTTGATATTGAGCTCTTTCAGTTGAAAAATGGCTATAGCTCATCAACGAGCATGGGCACCCCAATTTTTTTTCCATTCATTGTAATCAACTTATCATAAACTTTGCTTGAGGAAAGACTGATCTGATTTCTATTGCTGAAAATTGAATAAATAGCGAAAATAGCAAGTAAACTGTGGTCTTTTCTATTTTGCCCTATGGTAACCATGTCAAGAAATTTGGTTGAAATTTTAATCAAGGATTCAGCTTTCTGTCTAAATCAAACTTAAAAAGTTTATTTGTGTCCGATACAATGTATTGACTCCAGTTTAATGCGTGTTCTCATGAGTCTCGGTCACAAAAATTTACAATTATTACTGGGAATGCGTTCTTGTAATAAGCGTTAAATACTGTCAAAATGGGTGATTTTCAATGCCCTAGTGCTCCTTAATGAGTATGGGCACCCCCTTTTTTATTTCAAAATTGAAGTTCTCATATGATAAATATTCAGTGGGCAAAGTTTGAACGAAAATCTATTGTCAGTTTTATTTCAGGGGAATTACCTTAAGTGATGATCAATTGCAAGTTGCATCGTTTGCTAGTAAGCACTGGACAATTGGTTAGGCTCTGTGTCAGATCTGATGCCTGTTGCCTTGGGAAAACGAGAGTTTGAAATCGATCAAATCGTACAAAGCACATTGTAAAGTGAAAACGGACGAAAAGTTAATTCCATCACGGTCTTCCATATTTTGTAACCAAACAATGCCAGAATTAACTTTCATTAGATGACTTATTTCTCAATCTTCAAAGCAAGTCAGTCTGTCTGTAACAGTTATTAGGCAAGCGTGGAATGTAAATTTCATTAATCAACACAGAGAAGAGTGAAACTGGAGTGGTTTTTAAGACCGAGAAGCTTCAAAAGAGCAAACAAAGATGCCAAGATTTATGTTAGAAAGTCCAAGACTGTGAACAATATTTCTGCAGTGTATTACTTAGATAGTCAAAACGTTTCTGTTAGTTAAAGAGTAATTAAGGGGGCCTCAATAGGGTGGTGGGTATTTGCACAGCCTTAATCAGTTAATTACTTGGGTAATAGAACTCTTGGAAATTCAGATTATCATTTCTTAGAAAAACAAATTTTCTTTGTTTAAGAAGATTAAAAATATTTGTGCCTCGTACATCATCAAGCTTTCCAAGGTAGATCAAAGTGTGTTAAGTCACTAAGTAGGAGCGATTTTCTGTTTCTCATCCCGCATCCCATTCCTCAATTTCAAATTTCTCCCGCATTTCTTGGTTGAAATGTGTACTACTGCTGCTCACGAGGTGTTTTCATCTCTTGTTCCGCGTCCCGCATTCCACATCCCGCCCGAATTTTTAACTTGTCTCGCATCCCTCCAAGCTTAAGTTTTGCATGACACTCCAGAAACATCGAAATACATGTTTCATGCATGACAGATCATAATAATAAGCGTCTCTTAAGATATAAAGAACCCCTCAAGCGATTTTCTTAGTCAGTTTCACTTTTCAAAGCAAGTTCCGCGGCCGTAAGTACAGCTCTATCTA
This sequence comes from Platygyra sinensis, assembly GCA_019787425.1. Classification (NCBI taxonomy): domain Eukaryota; kingdom Metazoa; phylum Cnidaria; class Anthozoa; order Scleractinia; family Merulinidae; genus Platygyra; species Platygyra sinensis. The sequence goes on along the minus strand of JAHPZR010038305.1, from coordinate 11,462 downwards.
ACTTTGCATCGTCTGGTTGCTATCTTAACAATTATTAGCATAATATATAGCTTGATTTTGATAGCTACGACATTCAGACAATCATTAAGTGATGATCAATTGCAAGTTCCATCGTTTGCTAGTAAACACTGAACAATTGGTTTAGGCTCTGTGTCAGATCAGATAGCTGTTGCCTTGGGAAAAAGAGAGTTTGAAATCGATCAAATCGTACAAAGCACATTGTAAAGTGAAAACTGACGAAAAGTTAATTCCATCACGGTCTTCCATATTTTGCAACCAAACAATGCCAAAATTAGCTTTCATAAGTTGACTTATTTCTCAGTCTTCAAACAAGTCAGTCTGTCTGTAACAGTTATTAGCGTGGAATGTAAATTTCATTGATCAACACAGAGGAGAGTGAAACTGGAGTGGTTTTTAAGACCGAGAAGCTTCAAAAGAGCAAACAAACATGCCAAGATTTATGTTAGAAAGTCCAAGACTGTGAACAATTTTTTATGCAGTTACTTAGGTAACCAAATCGTTTCTGTTAGTTAATCTATAGGATAGAGCTGAGTTAACAGCTATTCTGCTTTACGCATCATGTGGATAAGACAAAGAACGAACAGCATGCAAGAAAGAACTTTCTCTCATTGTCTTGATTATTAGCTGATGGTCAAAAACCCAATCTACTTTAATTTAAGCCTAGAACAACAAACTTTACTTCACTTTATTTTATTTGATTGTTTTGCAGAACGTTTGAAACATATTTCAATTTCAACTTGTTTTGACTCATTAAACCTCCTATTGTCTGGCACGGAAACCCCCTCAGTGCTGCCGATTCAGTTTCTATCACTTTTGGTTTCACGTTCATCAGAAGACTGAGAGACTGAACAAGGTAAGTTTGTAAACTGTAGGCTGTGTAGTGTCGTTACCGAATATGGTCATGCATTGTGATTGTTAGCGTAGGACCCCGGATGTTGGAACACGAGGAAGCTAGAGATAGGTTTTTCCCGTCACCTGTAAAAGCATGAATTAAACGATTGTTCGAGTAAACTTCAGTCTGTGTCTGAGCCATTTCATACACCATTACATTGGCGACGAGGATTCTCAGGACTACAACAGTGGTTGATTCTATACGATTTTCATACCGCAAACGCGTGGAACATGGCCACAGCGCTACCCGCATTTCCCGAGTTTGACGTCTCCGAAACAAGTACACAAGCTACTCGTTGGAAGAAATGGCTCTCAAGATTCAACAACTTAATTGTCGCACTGAATGTGGAAGACAAGACAAGACAACGAGCTTTGCTACTTCACTATGCTGGCGAAGCGACGAACGAGATTTTCGATACGCTCCCAGACACTACACCAGGAGAAGGCGATGATCTGTTCAAAAAAGCCGTGGAAGCCTTGACAAATTACTTCACTCCCAAACAAAACCGTGAGTACGAAATCTATGTTTTCCGTCAAGCCAAGCAAGAAACCAATGAAAGTCTTGCCGCATTTCACACAAGACTAAGGCAATTAGCAGTTACCTGCGAATTTGACGATGTGGATCGTGAAATCAAGACTCAAATAGTGCAAAGCTGCAGTTCCCATAAGCTGCGTACGAAAGCTCTCGAGAATCCATCGTACACCCTGACGCAATTATTGGATGCTGGCAAAGCCATGGAACTCTCGAAAACACAAGCCGCTACCATTGAGGACAACCAGTCCGTAAATAAATTGTCCCCACGTCATGGAAACCGACGCCGAAGAAATCGGAAATCCAACCAAGATGGCGGACGCAAATCCGACAAGAAACCACGTGACCGTAAGTCACGCAACAGTAGTCACGAAGACCGGAAATCAAGTCTTAAATGTCGAAATTGTGGTGGAGATTACCCCCATCATGGAGGAAAAACATCCTGCCCGGCCTATCAAGCCACCTGCCGAGGTTGTGGAAAACTGAACCACTTTGAGGCCGTATGCAGATCCAAAGACAAGGGCGAATCGAGTAACGCACGCTCCTCCACAGTACACAGAGTCGGTGAAGAAGAATCAAGTGATGAAGATGAAGTGTACACCTTCTCTATAAGCACTAAAGCATTGAAAGACCAGCCCTTATTCAAGATCAAAGTGCATGGTACACCTGTGACGATTATGGCGGACTCTGGAGCTAGCATTAACATTCTGGATGAGAAGGAATACCACAGGTTACCCAACCGCCCCAACCTTGAGCCTAGCAGTGTAAAGATTTACGGCTATCAATCAAAGGTCCCCCTTCGTGTCCTTGGAAAATTCACCACCACGCTCGAGTCAGAAGCAAAGAAGCTTAGCGACAAGTTCTACGTTGTGGAGGGATCTTGTGGCTCTCTGCTAAGTTGGAAAACATCACAAGGACTCAGCCTACTTCAAACGGTTCAGCACGTCGGAAAGCTACCATCAAAACCGGAAGCAAATACGCTAGCAGATCTGATAGAGGAATACGACGACCTGTTTCACGGACTAGGCAAGCTCAAAGATTATCAGATAAAGCTTCACATCGACGAAAACATACCACCTGTTGCACAACCGCACAGAAGAGTCCCTTTCCATGTACGTAAGCAGTTAGAGGACCAGCTACGATGCGATGAAGAGCTTGGTGTAATAGAACGTATTGAAGGTCCTACACCTTGGGTGTCCCCTATAGTGGTTGCACCAAAACCAAAGTCTCCAGGCAAGGTACGCGTGTGCGTGGACATGCGCCAGGCGAACAAGGCAATAAAACGCGAGCGTCACGTCACGCCGACCATCAAAGAGATGATTGGAGACTTGAACGGAGCAAAAGTTTACACCAAACTAGATCTCAACCAGGGTTACAACCAGCTCGAATTGGCACCCGAGTCCCGTTACATCACCACATTTGGTACCCACATGGGCTTAATGCGCTACAAGCGACTCAATTTTGGAATATCAAGTGCCCCTGAAATCTTCCAGAATGTGATTCGAGAAACCCTGGAAGGCATCGACGGTGCGAAAAACATCAGCGATGACATCCTAGTCTTTGGTAAATCTCAGAAAGATCATGACCAGCACCTGAGGGAAGTTTTCCAGCGCTTGAGAGAGAAAGGCCTGACCCTCAACAAGAGCAAGTGTGAGTACGGCAAAGACAAGTTGGAATTCTTTGGGTACGTATTCTCCAAAGAAGGCATATCACCAGACCCGAAGAAAGTTGAAGAAGTGGTCAATCTCTCGACATCATCAACAGCATCAGAGGTTCGTAGCTTGCTGGGGATGACAAATTACTGTTCAAGATTCATCCCAGATTATGCTACCAAGACAGAGCCCCTGCGCAAGCTTACACACAAGGACCAACCATGCTCTTGGACATCAGAGCACGACCATGCAGTTAGTCAGCTCAAAGAAGCGTTAGCCAGCGCACCTGTCACTGCCTATTTCGATCCAGAAAAAGAATCAGAGATCTCGGTTGATGCCAGTCCAGTTGGCTTAGCCGCCATTCTCTCACAAGTGGATCCGCAGACTGAGGAAAGGCATGTGATCACTTATGCAAGTCGTTCCCTTACAGCAACTGAACAACGGTACAGCCAAACAGAACGGGAAGCCCTCGCTGTGGTTTGGGCCTGTGAACACTTGCACCTGTATATTTATGGGAAGCCTATCACAGTCTACACGGACCACAAACCCCTGGTGGCCATCTATAGCAATCCAAGTTCCAAGCCTCCAGCAAGGATTGAAAGATGGGCATTGAGGCTTCAGCCATACCAGATTACAGTCAAGTATCGGAGAGGTGAAACAAACCCAGCAGATTACCTGTCACGGCATCCAACAACGAATGCAGCCCAAACGACACGTCAGCAGAAAGTTGCAGAGAAGTACATCAACTACCTAGCGACTACCTCAACTCCCAAAGCCCTGAAAACTCAGGACATCGAAGCAGCTACGCAAGCCGATCCAACCCTTCAAGGCGTCGCTGAAGCTGTCACTAAAAACAACTGGCACCTTGTAGTCAAACGCCCCGGTGTTAACCTTGCAGAGTTTCGACTCCTAGAGAGAGTAAAGGAAGAGCTAGCCGTGAGTGCATCAGGCAACCTTGTTCTGCGCGGAACCCGCATAGTTATTCCGCAGAGTCTACAGGAACACGTAATTAACTTAGCACATGAAGGCCATCAAGGGCTCGTGAAAACAAAGTCTCTATTGCGCGAGAAAGTCTGGTTCCCGAACATTGATAAGCTTGTGGAGAGCAAAGTAAAGTCGTGCAGCGCATGTTTGATTAGTACCCCTGAGTGCAAGAGAGAACCCCTACAGATGTCACCACTTCCAGCCGCGCCGTGGAAAGAAATCAGTGTGGACTTTGCTAACCTTCCAGACCAAGAGTACATGCTTCTGATTACTGATGACTACTCTAGATACCCAGTGGTGGAAATAGTAAAATCGACCTCAGCAGCGACAGTGATACCTAAGCTAGAGAAGGTGTTCTCAGAATTTGGAGTTCCAGACGTAGTTAAGTCTGACAATGGTCCCCCTTTTAACAGCAAGGAATTTGCGTCGTTTGCAGACGACCTTGGTTTCAAGCATCGAAAAGTAACTCCAAAATGGGCCAGGGCGAATGGAGAAGTTGAAAGATTTGTGCGCACCGTAAAGAAAGTCATCAAGACAGCGAAGGTGGAACGCAAGAGCCCCAAGCAGGAGCTGAACAGGCTACTAAGAAACTACCGCGCCACACCACACAGTACAACAAGAGTTGCTCCGGCAACAGCACTGTTTGGAAGACCGATGAAGACGAAACTACCTGAAGTGACGACACGCTGCTATGATCCAGAGACCCAAGAACGTGATCGGACAGCGAAAGCTAAGATGAAGAAGTACGCAGACAACAAGCGTTACATAAGGCCGTCAACCGTCAAAGCAGGTGACACGGTGTTTGTCAGAAGAGATGATTCTAAGAAGAAAAGCGACACACCATATGACCCGAGGCCACTAATCGTTGTAGAGAAAAAGGGATCCATGGTGACCGCACAAGATGACGATGGCATCCCAGTTACGAGGAATTCTTCGTTCTTTAAGAGTGTCCCAGCAGCACCAGAAGAAAATTCTACCACGGAGATACGCAAGGATCCTGCTCATGTTACAAGTGCACCTGATATCACAGATGCTCCGATGCAGTCCGATGCCGCACTATCGAGACGCTACCCGCAGCGTGTGCGAACACGTCCAGTAAAGTTGGACGACTATGTTTGTGGCTGATAGTAGGCTGCATACAAACTGTTTAAAGATTTTTGCTAGAGTTGTGTTATTTTTTGGAATTCTTTTAGGCTTTGAGACTTTTAACCTTTTTGAACATTAGGTTTGAAGAACTTTGGACTTTGCGAAAAGTTTATTTCAGTTTTTTTAGTTTCAATCGTTTTTGTTTTCAATATGTGAGTTTTGCTTCAAAAGAGGGGAGAGATGTAGTGTCGTTACCGAATATGGTCATGCATTGTGATTGTTAGCGTAGGACCCCGGATGTTGGAACACGAGGAAGCTAGAGATAGGTTTTTCCCGTCACTTGTAAAAGCATGAATTAAACGATTGTTCGAGTAAACTTCAGTCTGTGTCTGAGCCATTTCATACACCATACAGGCTGTGTGTGACTGATAGCGTTGGGTGCACATATAATAAGTACAACGATTTTAAATACTCTAAATGGACACTGAGAGAGGTTTGCATCAATCATGTGACTGATTTATTACATAATTACATAACTATGCGCGAACAAATAATAAGATACAACAACTGAAAAAAAAAACTTTGTCTAGCTAGAGGACCATTTTACTTAATTTTACCTCTGTTAAAAAAAAAAAAAAACGGATATGCTTTAGAAGAATTTAACTTACTTTCGAGTGTTTTTATCGATTAAGACTTGTTTTAATTTTAATCTGTTTTGACTTTTTATTGGACCTGCTATTGTCTTGTAGAGAAATTCCCTAAGGGCTCTTTCAGTTTCTAGTACTTTGGGTTCCACTTTTAGGACAAGACTGAAAAACTAAACGCGGGAAGTTTATAAACTAAAGGCTATTTGTGACTAGCAGCGTACATGTACATTTAACAGGTCTAGATTTACACTGAAAGAGACGTCACGAATCGGGTGACTGGTTTTCTTCTTTCTGTAAGCGCCAGCATTGAGTCACGTGAAAAATTTAGTCACGCCAATCAAATTTCGAAAATGATTGCTTGGAAGAAACAAATTGCTTAAGTTTATCTTTTTTGCTTACTTTTTAAGGGAAAAGGCTCTGGTATTGACGCGTATTGGTTTTGGTTTCCCTCTGGTGATTCACCAAAGCTAGTGAGTATTCAACAGTTTAAGCTTACATAAAACGTATTCATAGCAGACTATTATAATGATGTAAACTGTTCACAGTCCATTTACTTTTTTAACACAAAGTCGGAACTTGAGAGTCTTTAATTTGTCACCGCAACGTCGGCGCCAATCACTCTGACTTCGTGTATTTAAAATCTAATCCA
>JAHPZR010038305.1:0-2500 GCA_019787425.1 Platygyra sinensis | reverse complement strand
AATAGAAGATGGTGAATTAGCCAATCAGAGCGCGCGCTTTGCTTTAGTTATGTTATAATATTCTTTGAAAGCTACATTAGACGGCTTACCGTCAGTACTCAACAAAGAATGGGGACAGAAAAATATGGAACTTATTTTCGAATGTTTTTATTGGATTGCTTTGCTCAACTTTTAACACTTATTTTAATTTTAAATTTCTTTTCACTTATTATAAGATCCCCCATTGTGTTACAAGGAAACTCCCTAAGTGCTGTTTCAGTTTTTAGCACTTTTGGTTCAACTTTTAGGATAACACTGACAAACTGAACACGGTAAGTGTATTAAGTGTAAGTTATTTGTATCTAGCAGCGTACACATTTTACAAGGTCTAGATACTTCATGAATCGCGTGACTGATTTTCTGCCGAAAGTGCGAACAGTTTTGACACTCCGGAAGCTTCGAATTACATCTTCCATGCATGGTGTATTATGATAATGAAAGTTTTCTCGAAATATATTTGGAACCCCTTCCGCCGTTTCACTTTCCAAACCAAATTCCGCAGTGGTAAGTTCAGCTCTAACCAACTTTGTATTGTCTGGTTTCTATCTGAACCAGTAAGAAAAATATATAGCTTGATTATGATAGCCACGAGATTCAGACAATCATAAAATAATGATTAACTGCAAGTCCATCATTTGCTACTAAACACTGAACAATAGTTTTGGCTCTGTCAGATTTGATATCTCTTGCCTTGGGAAAACGAGAGTTTGAAATCGATCACGACGGCATTACAAAATACCAGTTGAAAAAGTAAATTTTAAAATTCTTCAGTACATGAAGCAAAACGCGAAGAAGAACCCAACAAGACGTCCTAAGAACCTGCAACATCTTACTTTTCAAGACGAAAAATGCAAGCATTAGTTTGTGAAAGAACTGAAACAGCGACCACAGAGATTAGGAAGATCGTTCCCAACAAAACGCGGTGAACCCTTGAAGAGGCAAATCCAACCTTTACAACATCCAATAAAGAAGCTAAAGTCAGGCAGCAACAAGGAGAAGTTATAAAGATGTCCTTCAGAGTTATGAAATTCCGTTTCTTGGTAGATTTTAGCTTTGTTTCTCGGTATTTTGGTCAAATTTGGTTAAAGCTCAATAATTTCTTATACACAGTTTCTCAACCACTCGAAAACCAGTTGGCAAGAAAGCCGCATCAAAACCTTTGTGGTTAAGTTCTTCAATTCAACTGTGAGTAAAGACTATTTCATGCTTGACTTGGAGAGGGGTGTCTGACATTTCCAGTCTGCAGATTGCAGACTACAGATCACAGACTGCATACAATGGACCTCAGACCGACACTTATAAGAGACGTTAACTGAGGACCGGTGGCCGCAAATCTTGAAGACCGCAGAGTTTAATCCGACAATTGCCCGTTCCGAGGTTGCGCGGGAGATTGGGTCGTATTAAAATTAAGACTCTTTGAACACGTAAAGGACGATATGGGTATGTCTTGACAGTGTAACCCTCACGTTTACTCGAAGATGACCAAGGAATTCATACCGAAGTGTGATTACGAGGCTTTAAATAGCTCACAGTAGCATGTTTTACAGACGACAAAAATGAAAATGAGCATAATAATGGAAGACACGAGTTTACTTCGATATGGATGCCTGGTACATTATTTCTGTCTGTGGTGTATCGGCATTCACCGTGGATACACAAGTAATTTTACAGAGGGAAAGTGGTTTTCTGTTTAAGTAGAGGGAGGGTGCCCAAGCTAGCCGGCTTACCCAAGCCATGGGTAAAGAAAGTTTTCATATTCTTTTCAAAACACAAAGGAAGGGGTGGCGAATGGTACCCGGAAAATTCAGGGTCAATGAGTCTCGAAATCTCGTTTTCTTGTGTAGTTTCTTTGCGTCTCGGATTCTCGAATTTTTGGCTGCGAGGTCTCGGAGTCTCGGATTCTGTTTTTTGGCAGACGGTTTCGATCAAAACCATGAGAAAATTGTTTATTTGATTAAAAACGTACGATAGCAGTCTTTCGAATATGTGGGCGCAACAAGTCGGGTTTTTAAGTCGTCATGGCGTAACATTTTGGAACTTTTGACTTATCAAACTTGCATTGATTTATCTTAGAATATCGTGTAGTTCATGTCTCGCTGCGAACAGATTTCGAAACCGGCTCGGATTTCGCAAAAAAGGAAGTCTCGGGCTCGGTTTCCATCGTACAGAGTCTCGGGCTCGGATTCAAGTCTCGGTCTCGGATTTTCAAACAAGGGTCTCGGCGTCTCAGCGAGTCTCGGATTTTACCATTCGCCACCCCTAAAGGTTTTTCATGCTGGGTAAATATCATTCTAAAAGTAAAAATACATCCTTTAAGATCGTCTGGATTTCAAGGCATTTGTAGATATAAAATTATGATAGCCGCCTCCCTAACAACGCTATACTCCATTGCCAAACAGTTAGCAAAACGTAAATAAAATGCCTGCTTCATTATAAGATTACAGAAAACGTCGTAAAGACA
>JAHPZR010038301.1:0-24829 GCA_019787425.1 Platygyra sinensis | reverse complement strand
TTATGCCTGAACCTGATACGACCTTTGCGAAATGTACATTATCTTTTCATAACTTGACAAGCAGTCGAATGGTAAAAGTGAAATAACTTCGTAAAAACAATTTTATTCTATCATTATTTTACGAAGAATCAGGCAAAATAACAAAAAAAAATTCTCAAAGGGGGGTTTGCATCCCCCAAACCACCCCCCCCCCCTCCTGGATCCGCCTCTGATGATGCAGTTTCTTTTTCGCCTGAGGCCAAAAAATCTCAGTCCAGTCTGCACTGGGACTGCATTCCCTTTTTTGTCGAATGCAATCAGAAAACCATTTCAAAGAAGACCTCAAAACCTCGAAAAGAACGAAAGAAGCCAAAATGACCTAGCCTCGTTTTTGTGCACTGGACACAAAAATGAGGCCCAAAACTCCTGAAGAAACTTAGAGGGGCGGCCAATTTGCAGTCTTCACAAAAAATGTCGAGTTCTCGCCGATATAAACGAAATTAGAATGTGTTCTCTCATTCCTCGAGCACGCAATTAGAAAAAAAGAGTGTAAATCAACTGCGAAAATTTCATCATAGATATTACGGTAGGTTTTCGAGCAATCCTCCATCAAAGACTAGCTTTTACAACCTTGGACGAGAACTGAATTGCACATGCCCTTTATTTAAGCTTGTGCTCATGTGACGTCATGTATCGCGTGCAAGTTAACAAATTGACGTCAGTTTTCATGGGTCTTTCCTGTTATGGATCGTAAATTTCGTCATAACATGGTTAAAGAAGCTGTGGATGCGATATGATAGCCGAGTGGATCCCCAGACTACTTTGATAATGTTATGACGAAATTCATTGTCTAATAACAGGACAGACGCAAGAAAAAAGGACGTCCATTTGCTTTTTTTACGATAACAAATTGTCAAAATTGTCCGCTCTAGTTCATTGCCGCATCGCATAAACAATAAATTCATGTGTCTGTCCGCTTCTTGACGATAAAAATTAGCCAATGAGCGCGCGAAAAATTGTGCTTTTATCGTAAATAGTAAATGGCAGTTTTTATGCTAGAGACGTTAAAGTTGTCAAGACAACATTAACGTCTAAGACGTTAAAGCCGTCTGGTATAAAAACGAGACGCATTTAAGTACACGGTCTAACAAGGAAAAAATACTTTTTTCATAAAAAAGACTGGGTTCTACACTCGGACGACACTGGAAACAAGCAACTTTTAGCGCGTCAACATACAAACAGATCTACTAGATGGTAACATGGCATGGCAGTTAAGGGCGTCACGTTTTTATACTAGACAGGTTTAACGTCTCAGACGTTAAAGTCGACTGATAACAGCGTCGTTTAGACGCTCTTAAAAAGGAGACGTAAAGTAGACAGACGTTAAAGGCGTCTTCCTTATTTTTCGTTTTTTATACTAACGTTAAAGCCGTCTCGAGACAGCTTTAACGTCCGAGACGACTTAACGTCTCTAGCATAAAAACGGCCAATTAGTCTTTTTTACTGGCATATCGTTTTAGCCCTAGGCTTAAACACATGTTTGAACGGGAGTTTGAAACTATTGCTATGTATACCGAAGTGATTTAACGCCTTTCAATTGCTGAAGTGGTGTTTTTAAGCAATTTGAGAGCGAGCGCACAAAGCGGTGGTCTCCCTTGCTGCCGTTTTTAGTGTCTGTCACGCAACAATCCTCTCCTCGCGGCTTTGGTCTTCGCCGCGGCTTTCTTAGCGCTCTCAAATTGCTTTTAAAAACTGCCGAACTGCGCAGGCTAACTACTACGCTACTCACTATCTGTCATAGAATAGATAAGTGAGTAGCGTAACCAATCAGAGAACGGTAGTCATAACTGAACGCTAGCAGATTTACTGCGGAGCTCCGGGGACCCGAAGGGTCGCCAAGAAGAGCTCCATACTGATATAGGAAGGAAAGAAAAGGAAATCCATGAATTGACTATCTCCATGATAATCATTGCTAACGATAAATTGCTCGTGGGCGCGTTCTCACGATGACGGCGACGGCGACGGAGTCACGCCAAGATGGCGGCCATGCATACCCCAGCTTATAGGTTGACGGGACCCATACACCCTCGGTGTTTTAGCGTCCCACATAAGCCTTTTTCCTGTGCTGGTCGCACACGGCCCTTTTTTCATTTTAAAGTCTATAATTTTCCTGAATCCCAGTCCAGAACAAAATATCTCACTACCGGGTTGAATGGACGGAGGAACAGGTAAGAAAAGTAATGGGAATGCTGACAATTTTGCAGAAAAAAAAAACGAAAAAAAAAAACACGACAGCTGAGGGATATAAATGACGAGGAAAACTTAAGTAATACAACAAGACCAAAACAAGGAACACTTGTGAACATCTTATCATCATGAAAATAAAAGTTCCCTTCAACTAAATCATGATCACGTTTCCTTTGCAATCTATAGACTGCCCTCACCATGGGTTGGCACGTCAGGTCTGCACTTATCTCCCATTTCTGTAGCTTGAAGCCACTACAGAATTTCTATTCACCCCCCCCCCCCCCTGGATGGGATGCTAGCCATCATAGGGCTACCCCCAGAATTAAATTTGCCACTACCCATTATACACCTGGATTAACACCTGAGTGTGTGGAGAGAATCGACATAGACAAACACTTTATTTAAACATGGTAAAAACACTAATGACAAGATTGAGATTTTTTAAAAAAAGCTGATTTACATGTTTCCGTGTGGGAGTAGGAGGAAGACAGTTGGCGATTTATCTTATTTCTTAAGTTAAATAAAAGATTTAATGGTTTTGATGTTAGATGGAAGGCTTTTCCACAGTTGTGCCGCATTGCAGCAGTACAGGAATTAGGCAAAGCTAATTTGTTTTCAATATTTCTGAGTCCATAGTCCGTTAATTTGTCCCTTAACCCGTTGTTGAGACCGTCCCGCACAGGACAGAAATAATCGAACATGGTTCGATTTATTGCTCTGTATAGTAATATAGGTGTACCTTCGCATATGAAGAACTTAACAGCTTTAACCTTCCATCTAAGTGCACCAATACCAGAGGAGATAACCTTGGCAGTTGTTTATAACTCAACAGGTTTTGATCGTTTGTAGACTCCCAAGGTTTTGGTGTGGAGCACTGTATGAATTTCGTGGTCTTTTATTTGTACAGTAACGTGACGCGAGCCTATTATCATTATTTCGGTTTTTGCAATGTCCTTCTAAGCTTATTTATATCAAAGTTTGCTAGTTCAGTACTTAGTGCTGATTCAAACTCTGGAGCGCGGCGATGCTGATACTTGTATCGTCGGCGTACATTCTTGTTTTGTCACGCAGTTCGGGAAGTCGTTAATATGAATCAAGAAAAGGAGGGGACTATTAAGACTTCACTGTGGAACACTACAGGTAACAGCATGGTCACCAGATAGTTTACCATTAACGCTGGAGACACTTCAGTTGACTATCACTTAGACAAGAGTCAAACCACTTTAGGGCCCTTTGCTCAATGCCATAGCTAGCTAGCTTTCGTAAAATAATCTTATGGTCAATGGTGCAAAAAGCCTGTTTTAAATCCACGAATATTACACCATTTATAAGACCGTTGCCAATACTGACAGACCAACTGTTGGAACTTCTCCAAGCAGGAATATTAGTGAGCCAGACAGTGTGAGAGTGAAGTGTCCTGCTCAAGAACAAACCACACTCCAGGCCATGCAGGTCTTCAAATTCCTTGGGTTCACCCAAGAGGCACCGCCCAAAAGGGGTACCACTTTCATTTCATGACTTTGGGTCTATAACAGGGCAGGCATTCCACAAGTTGAAGCATATGAAAGTGTTAGGAAATCTATCGTTTAGTTATTTTAAAGGGCCTTTAATTAAAATGTTTCAAACAGACTCATGTAGGTTACAGCTGTATTATTTCATTTACTGGGCACTGTATAAAATTGACTAGAAGACAATTTATTCATAATACTGGCCAGAATTAGAGTACGTAAAAGGGCAAGCTCTTTTCAATTAAAAGTATAAGAAAGTTGTACCTTTCTGTGAAAATGGTATACAAAAGGGTAAGAAGTTGGTCCTCGGGTCAGAGCCTACAAGTGTAGAACTTTGTAGAGTACCCGCGGGGTCTCAAACACGGACCGCTCTATACAGATGGTGAAACAGATAATAACCCTGGTGGAAATTAAAGTGCTAATTGAACCCATCAATAGCCCACTGTGCGTTAACCCTAGTAAAGGGAATCAGGAAACCACCCGAGGTAAAGAAAAAATCTTTTGACCTTTCTCTTCGCCGCGATTCACCACCTAAATCGTCCACGGCTTTTTCTGTCAGATCTCGTAGCTTAGTCGGCAGAGCCACGGTAGATCTAATCCAGAGGTCGTGGGTGCGATTCCCACCGAGGTCACAAGACTTTTTTCTTTGCCTCGTGTGGTTCCCTGATTCCCTTTACTAGGGCTAACGCCCAGTGGGTAATTCATGGGTTCACTTTAATTTACACTTCAGAGTTAATTCTCTGTTCCACCATTTGTGTTCATAGTGCTACGCGGCACAACATTCACATGTACCGCTCTATACTGAGGCAAGTACAGAAAGCCTATTAATACTGTACGAATACTACTTTAAAATTTGAAAATAATGCCAGTATAACAATGACAGATCATTTTGTATTGTTTATATTAATATTAAGATTAAAATAAATTAATAACACAATAACATGAAAAACTCCACTCAATTATTCCAATATTCTTTTATTTTGTGCATTTCCTTTTGGAATACCGAACACTTACCGAGTTTTACATACAAATGTCTGACGCAAATGAGTAAACGTTTCTTGAGTTAAAAGAATTTATCCAAGAACTTCATATTAAATGTCAGAGACTGGTTCATTCAATCTGATAATGAATTTCATAAGTAGGTTACAAAACTAAAGTATCATTGTTAAAACTCCTGCACAATAGCATGTTGATTGAGTTAGTATGAATGCAGACTGACTATGGTACAAGTCTGAACAAACACATTTTTCTGACATTTAAAGGAGATTTAAAAAAAATGCTCCTGGTGCTATTGGACATGCACTGTCGCGAGAATAGTTAAAAACCACTTGCGAAGTGAGAAGCATTCCAATGAGCAGAAATACTTACCTATATCATAGTTCTCTTGAGTTTACCACCATTCCAGGGCTTACTAACTCAACAATGCACTTGTACTAACTAGAATTTCATTAAAAAAGATAGAAAATGTGCATTCTTACAGAAAATATGAGGGCTTAAGAAAAATAAATTTTTAGTCTACATGAATGAGACTGTCTTGAAGATTATAGCTGTGTTATATGCAATACCACATTTTATGATAACTGCAGAAATTCTTGCACATTCATTGGCTAATTTTCAATGTCGAAAAGCAGGCACATACATGACTTCTGAAAAAAAAATCAATGAGCCCCAGCAGATCATTATTGTAAAAACAAGTGGACATCAGTTTTTCATGCATCTGTCCTGTTACTGACAATGAATTTGTGATAACATTGTCAAAGTGGTCTGCAGATCTACTCAACAGCTTCTTTGACAATGTTGTGACAAATTTCATGATCATTAGACTCAATAAATACATGTACAAAAAATATTAATTTTAAATTGACTTTTTCCTGCCCATTGAGCACACTGAATTGAACACTAGCCAACTCTTCTTTAATTTGTTACACAAGTCTGTCTCTTCAAACTCATGCCATCTCACAGGTAATATTACTCTTCATAAACCAAGTACTCAGTTACTTTGTCAGTCAAGTCAAAAGTTTTGAACAGTAAGGAACCTTGGATGCAAAATATTGACTTTTGTCTGGAGTTCATTTTATTTTTGGCCAACTTTAAAGATTGTAAATCTTCAGAACATAATTTATCATGAAGACTGGAGAAATCTTTGAACATCCTTGAAAGTAATGAAAATACCAGAAATTAAACACCTGGCCCCAGTTGTTCGAAAGGTGGATAACTCTATCCACCAGATAAATCACTATCTAGTGGATAGCGTGGTTTGTTTTGTCAATACTTATCCAGTGGATAGCGATTTATCCGGTGGATAGCGTTATCCAGCCTTTGAACAACTGGGGCCTGACCTATTTGATTCAGAAAACGTTAGCAGGTATAAAATAAGAAAATTCTTTGTAAACTGTATTAAATTGTGACCATGTTTCAACATTAAACATTTGTAGCTTCAGCACTTGTGGATTGGCCATTTTACTCAAAAGCTAGGTCTATTTTAATTTAGCAAGAGAGAATGAGGGATAAGAGAGGTAATCCTCATACAGGCAATATTCACAAGGTAATCCCTCTTAAGTCATTTTTAGACATGGTACCCAGTTCTTGTGAATAATGTTCATTAGCAGAGTGTAAAAATGGATTTATACAATGCCTGTAAAGCTGTTTGAGGTGTCAACATGAAGAAAATATGTGAAACAGTATTTGGCTATTTCTAGACTTTCCTGGGATTTCTGAAATAATTGGAAAGAATCCAAAAATAATATGAGGGACCTTAATTTGAGAACAAGGCCTAAGTGGGAATTCTCTTGTTGTTTATTCTCTCTTGATTTCAATTCTTCTTCCTTCTCTACTTATAATCATGCAGGCAATGTTTTAGAGCTCATACTTGTGCTGCCTAGTGAAAGTGACTTTGCTGGGTCTTGGGATACTTAAACATTGCATACTTAATACTAACACTACTAGCATCTTGAAACCATGTACAGTGGAACCTCGATTTAACAAAGTCCTCGATATAACAAACAATATTCTATGTCCCGGCCAAAGTTACAGTAAAATGTATGGAATAAAACGTCGATAGAACGAACCTTGGATATAACGAACATATACCAGAAGCCCAAACGTAAAATCTACCTTGATATAACAAATTACAATGTCAGCACGCGACAGAAGATAAACTCTGAACAGATCAACAGTCAACAAATGCTGCAATCCTTATGGTAAAGAGACAGCAACCTTTCAGTCAATGGATTATTCTATGTAATCGTTTAATTGCGTGACAGAAGTCACCTGTGTTACAAATCAATCATTAACTATGCCCTCGATATAATGAACAATTTCGTCATTTCCCCTCAAATTCTTTATATCAAGGTTTTCGATATAACGAACCCTCCATTTAACGAACAAATTTGGCCGGTCCCCAGCGACTTCGTCAAATCGAGGTTCCACTGTAATCCAGAAACCTCAGAACGACTGTGTATAGAAAACAAAATGGAGCTTTCATTGTTTATCAGCAGCTAACATAAAAAACTGCCCCTGGTTGCCTTTAGAAACTATCAACTGCATGTTACTTTACAATATTAAACAAATTATAGTACCAAGAACAGCCTCCCAAAAGTTTAGGGATTTGTGAAAAGCTGTTTGCTGTGGTAGAATCAGCTTAACAATTACAATTAAATTCACTGAACAATAAGGCTTGCTGTGTCCAAATTGTAAAACAATTAGAATTGTGGTGCTGAAATTAATCAGTTGTTGCAGCCACCTAACATAAAGAAAAGAGTAAAAATATGTTAATACGTAAAACAGTTTTAAACCACTATATTTATGAAATCTACTGACACCCAGCAGTGAAGGAAATAACATGAAGGTAGAAAATTGTTGTAATTTTGACCAGTAAGCTTTTCTGCATTAAGCTTTTCTTGATGTACGAATGATTACCCTTTGTTTTTTATTTGCCCCCGAGAGAAATTGTCAACTAGCTGCACTGTATGTAAGAGGTGTTTCTTGATCTTACACCAAATTCTTAGACCTAACTTGAGGTGAAACGAACATTACGAGTAAGGAGAAAAAGCTTTTGATCTTGTACAATAACATTACTACAAACTATAAATGCTGTATTTATTCAGTTAAGTGCCCAGGGCGCTTATTTAATTCTTGGACTTTCAGTTCAGAGTAGGCACTTTTTCGAGGTGGGCGCCTTATTCGAGGCTGGCCGCTTATTAAGTTTTCACCAGTTTCAGTAAGTAAAAAGTTTATTTTGTAACAAAACAATAAATAAGATAAAATATTAAATCATATAAATTGTAACTGTTCATTGTTCGGTTTAAGCCTAGGGTGGTGGGGTAGGTACTTATTTGAGGCTGGGCGCTTATTCGAGGTGGGCCCTTATTTGAGGTTGGGGGCTTAATCAAATAAATATGTTATGACTTCCTGACCTAGTCACATGCTCAATAAGTGAGCATCAGTAATTAAACTAGTTTTTCAACATGCCATAAATACATACCCTCTTCCTGACACCACTCTGGTCTGTTTTATTTTCTTGCTTTTCCTCTGCTTCTTCTTCTTCATCCTTTTCATCATCATCCTCTTCACCAGACCCTTGTTCAGACTCTTTCTTTAATGGTTGTGAAGAAACTTTGGTTGATTGGAAAGGAGTTCCAAAAATACAGTCTGACAGAAATACTATTCCCTAAAAAGATTACATAAATCCAAATGGATCAGTAGCAGGTGAAGTATGCTGTACAATAAAATTATATGCGGTAAAGTCTAGGCCTGGAATACAAGCCAAGTGACCAAATAAGCCAGCGCTTATCCCAGTTTCTGTAGTCTGAACTGAGTAGGAGTATTTCTTATCCCCCTGGATGCGATGCTAGTCTATCACAGGGTTACATGTGTACCCCTGGGTAGAGAGAGGCACTGAGAGAGAAAAGTGTCTTGCCCATGAACACCACACAAGGTCCCTGGACCACTCAATCCAGAGGTGATTGCACTAACCATACAGCCACCACGCCTTAGCACTTACTATACAGTGGAATCCCAATTTTTTGAACCTCTAGGGGAAAGGAAAAATAGTGGCTTTCAAAGTCTGGGGTACAATTATTACAATGTTTGACTGAGCAGAGGGAAACAACCTTTGCTTCAAGACATCAAAGTCAAAAAATCAATAATTTGAGAAATCATGGGGCAAAAGCATTGCAAAGAAGTTATGTGACATCTGTATTAAATCAAGTTCTTCATCTGCACTTATATTTGACTAGGCTCATACAAACTCACCACTCCAAGTAGAATTCCTATTAAAACTGTAGACACTCCAAATATAGTGTAGGAAGCCCACACTGGAAGACCATATGTTACTGTCAGTAGCTCATGAAGGTCCTGTTACAAGGACAAATAAATCCTTGATGAGATCAAAGCTTTTAGACCTCTTAAGAACTACACGATGTGCCAGGTATGTAGGGAAATCAGCATCGCTATCAACTAAGCAGCTAATTCCAGAGCCTTTACCATCATCCTTCCCTATAATTATTATGTAGCCCTTTAGTCTCCTTAATGTCCTTTTCTATATTACTTTCAATTTAGTTCAGGATAAAATGTGCAGCTCCAGCAAACATCCACACCCATCCCCTGGGAGGTCATTCAAGACAAACTGGAATTCCCAGAGGAGTGGGTGCTGTGGTTCAAATCAAAAAAACTTCCAAGAGCAGGGTCTGGGTATTTTCTAGAGCAACACAATCCATTCCACTCCTGAAGATTGGAGCAAAATGCACCCAGAAGTATTGCTACTTTCCAAAAATGGGATCTGTAACATACAATACCAAAGGAATTTGTTAGGCTGTACCAAACCTGCACAAGACTTGGCATCTATTTAATATGGTGTCTTACGATAAGTCCCAGAGCATGTCAAGTGAACATACTGATCATGAACACTGAGTTCAACTCTGATATCAGCTGCAGATTAGAGCATACATGCAAGTAGGAGTATTGCTATTCCTCCCAAGACTAACAATTTGCTAGTCTGGAAATGAAGGCAACTTGGCAGGCTACACCAAAAATTCACGAGAAGCCATTTTGAAGGGCATCTTGCATAATTTCCAAGAACATGTCAAGTGAACATGACCCTGATGCTGGTCACTTTACTCGTTAGTTAAAATCAACTTCTAATACATTATTTTATTAACAATAATAGTTACTAATAAAATTACCT
Source organism: Platygyra sinensis (assembly GCA_019787425.1). Classification (NCBI taxonomy): domain Eukaryota; kingdom Metazoa; phylum Cnidaria; class Anthozoa; order Scleractinia; family Merulinidae; genus Platygyra; species Platygyra sinensis. Next base: position 14,911 of record JAHPZR010038301.1, on the reverse strand, counting down.
TCAGCAAAACAGATAACTTGAATATCAGACCAAGACCTCCCATGCTGTGTTTGTAAAAAGAGGTTTCACCATTCAGTTCGTAAATACATGTTTGTGCAGGCCATACTTATTTAATTATTGCACAAAACTGACAAAATTTGCAAAATAAAATTAGCACTTAATATCTTGCCCTAAGGGGAACATTTAGATTTGAGAGAACAAAATATTAAACAATTGTTTTCATAAGGGAACAGTGATTTATTCTGTGGTACACCCCAATAATAAGCTCTATTTGTCCATCTTTAAAAAAAACATACATGTACACAGTGGATTTATATAATTGAAAGGGGAATACATACAGTGTATGTACATGTAGTGAATTACTATTACGTAAAATTACTGGTAACGCAAGTAAAAACAGATTGTAAAAGGAGGAGTCTTGAGGCTCTTGCTAAAAACCAGTATGTATGCCTTTGTGTTATAGATTTGGTATTTCTACTGAACCTGCAACATGAAGTCACGTGTAACAGCAGTCCTCAGTCAATAATCAACAATGGCACTGCACTGTATACTGTTTCACCTCACAATAGATTTTACAATGTTTGCTGGTCAGAGACCTTTTATTCTTGGTATTAGACTGAAACCACTTGTAGCTTTCAACGGAGGTTTGTGCACGGGAAAATCATTAAAAAAGGATTAATATCATTTGAATTTGTCAAGACTCCTCACATTAGCCTCCACTGCAAGCTAGTTTCAGTCCAATGGCAGGAATGAATATGGTCTATTGTCATGTGACTAGGAAGAAATGGTGCACACTGTTGGGGGAAAACATGTGCTATAAAACAATATGCATTTTATTTCCTTCACTGGACTTTTGCAGATGTTATGGTTCAACTACTTTAAATGTTTTTAAACCAGCTACTTACAGATGGGAGCTTGGAGACTTCCACCATGGGATTGGTTCAATTTCCTTCCATTTTTGACTACTAATGAAGTCTGTAAATCCTTTGAGTGACCTTGAGCCTTCATATTTTCGAAACTCTCCATCTTTTACACTGAAGATTGATATATAGAGCCATGATGTTATTGAGTCAATACCAATAATCAAACTTAATTTGATTCTTGTACATAATCTACCTTACTGTACCTTATTCAACCACCTCTGCACTGAAACAATTTTAATTATACAGTAGGATATGACTTTATGCTGTTTTAAATCTCTTGCTTGGGTAATAGTAAGTGTGCTAAGCAATGCATTTAGGGGACTCTTCTCACAGGCCACAAACAGACTATATGATGTGCAACCTGCAAGCAGGAGTTTAAGGCTTGGGTAGGCTTAGTTTGGCTTAAATTTGCATGGAAAATTTTTTATAATAATAATAATAATAATAATAATAATAATAATAATAATAATAATAATAATAATAATAATAATAATAATAATAATAATAATAATAATAATAATAATAATAATAATAATAACAGTTTAATATCAGTACATCCATGGTATGGCTCTTTGCCTGATATAACAACAGTGAGGACAATCAAGTACATTAGGATCCCGCTAATTTGAACTCAGTTATTTCCAATTTTCTCATCATTTCAAACTCAAATCATTTTCTTAGGATTTATCTTCAGTCATTTACTGAAATTGACAATTTGAACTCTTACTATTTCACACTATTTTTTTGCCCCTGAGAGTATAAAATACTGAGTTTCAAGTGAAGTCCCTCAAGAGAGACATGTCTTTCAGAATTTTAGCCAAATAACAATTTAGCTCACCATCTCAAGTACCAGTATAATATTTTTATTCATTACAGCACTGTTATTGCACTCCTTTTTCTTGTGCAAAGCTGAAAAAAGTCTTGGGTCTATCAAACTTGACTTGCCATCTTGTTTAGTTACCATTCACTATATCCACAGAGTATCTGACAATAATACAATATTCCCAATGATTAATGACTTCACACAGAGTCAATGAGGCAATGTTCCTTATAACACTATCTCATAAATTTATGGAAAAGAAAACAATTTTCTTTGACATACTTACTGATAAATGGTTGGCAGTGAGAAGACCATGAATCTTCCACTAAGTACTAGCAAGTAAGAGAAAAAACTGTTAGAAACTCTTCCAAAGATGCAAGTAAAGTACAAATTATACGTCCAGTAAAAATAGAGGATGATAAAAAGATTCTGTGAAATCTCAATAGATTTCGCGAGAAGAACTTCCTTTACCACCTTGTAGAACTTACTTCCACAACAAAGTTAATGTAAATTTGTGTATTAGAAAATAATATTTACCGGGTTCCTTGGTTGTGTCAACTTCTCCCACATTTATGCCAAGTCCTTCAGCTTTAAGAGCAAGTGTATTCCACACTGTAGCTACTTGTTTACAGGCAGGACACCAGGGAGCAAAGCTTTATGAAAGAATAAAGGTGAAGGTAAAAGGTAAAGGTACTGCAAAAGCTACTGCTGTGGATCTTTTCGGCAGGAATACTTTAAGGTGGCCGAACACAGTTTTCGCGCGTGCTTTTGCTGATGCAATAATTAGCACGTGCTCAAGGATTTCAAAGAACAAACATGCTGTCAGCAGAGCGATCATTTTATTTACTCAACACCCTCACTATCTGTGTTATTATTCTCTATAACTAAAAGCAGTGTATTGATGGCTTTAGTTTTTTTATTACAAAGATATGTTAGAAAAGCTAACAATGCAAAGAACCCAGCAATTTTAAGCTTTTGTTTGTTACCGAAAGAACCCAGTTAAGGACGTTCGTGCCCAAAAACTTCCCACACACAGATTTTTTTAAAACTTTGACTGCAGGTAGAAAGTGATAAAATTAGATTAAATACGTAAAAAAAATCGGAGGTCACCGAACTCGTTTTGAAGAAAAGGCGCAGCTTAGACCATAGCATTTCTAGGATTTCCAGTCATTCGAGGCAATTCTGGCCGGATTCATTACTATCAGCATATATTTAAGTTGAAGAATCATATCTAAGTTATGTGTGTTTAGAACAGCATATATAGGCCTATTTGATAGATCTTTGCTACATATGTCATTAAGTCAGCTAGAATTAGCCTTAAAAAATACAACTTCTAAGTTACGTTCACCTGTATCCACGTACCAATTCGACCCTATTTGAATAGTATATGAGAAATAATTAAAAACTTCCCAGGTACAGATTTCTTTCGATTATAGTATAATGCGAAAGAAATCTGTACCTGGGAAGTTTTAATTATTTCTCATATACTATTCAAATAGGGTCGAATTGGTACGTGGATACAGGTGAACGTAACTTAGAAGTTGTATTTTTTAAGGCTAATTCTAGCTGACTTAATGACATATGTAGCAAAGATCTATCAAATAGGCCTATATATGCTGTTCTAAACACACATAACTTAGATATGATTCTTCAACTTAAATATATGCTGATAGTAATGAATCCGGCCAGAATTGCCTCGAATGACTGGAAATCCTAGAAATGCTATGGTCTAAGCTGCGCCTTTTCTTCAAAACGAGTTCGGTGACCTCCGATTTTTTTTACGTATTTAATCTAATTTTATCACTTTCTACCTGCAGTCAAAGTTTTAAAAAAATCTGTGTGTGGGAAGTTTTTGGGCACGAACGTCCTTAACTGGGTTCTTTCGGTAACAAACAAAAGCTTAAAATTGCTGGGTTCTTTGCATTGTTAGCTTTTCTAACATATCTTTGTAATAAAAAAACTAAAGCCATCAATACACTGCTTTTAGTTATAGAGAATAATAACACAGATAGTGAGGGTGTTGAGTAAATAAAATGATCGCTCTGCTGACAGCATGTTTGTTCTTTGAAATCCTTGAGCACGTGCTAATTATTGCATCAGCAAAAGCACGCGCGAAAACTGTGTTCGGCCACCTTAAAGTATTCCTGCCGAAAAGATCCACAGCAGTAGCTTTTGCAGTACCTTTACCTTTTACCTTCACCTTTATTCTTTCATAAAGCTTTGCTCCCTGGTGTCCTGCCTGTAAACAAGTAGCTACAGTGTGGAATACACTTGCTCTTAAAGCTGAAGGACTTGGCATAAATGTGGGAGAAGTTGACACAACCAAGGAACCCGGTAAATATTATTTTCTAATACACAAATTTACATTAACTTTGTTGTGGAAGTAAGTTCTACAAGGTGGTAAAGGAAGTTCTTCTCGCGAAATCTATTGAGATTTCACAGAATCTTTTTATCATCCTCTATTTTTACTGGACGTATAATTTGTACTTTACTTGCATCTTTGGAAGAGTTTCTAACAGTTTTTTCTCTTACTTGCTAGTACTTAGTGGAAGATTCATGGTCTTCTCACTGCCAACCATTTATCAGTAAGTATGTCAAAGAAAATTGTTTTCTTTTCCATAAATTTATGAGATAGTGTTATAAGGAACATTGCCTCATTGACTCTGTGTGAAGTCATTAATCATTGGGAATATTGTATTATTGTCAGATACTCTGTGGATATAGTGAATGGTAACTAAACAAGATGGCAAGTCAAGTTTGATAGACCCAAGACTTTTTTCAGCTTTGCACAAGAAAAAGGAGTGCAATAACAGTGCTGTAATGAATAAAAATATTATACTGGTACTTGAGATGGTGAGCTAAATTGTTATTTGGCTAAAATTCTGAAAGACATGTCTCTCTTGAGGGACTTCACTTGAAACTCAGTATTTTATACTCTCAGGGGCAAAAAAATAGTGTGAAATAGTAAGAGTTCAAATTGTCAATTTCAGTAAATGACTGAAGATAAATCCTAAGAAAATGATTTGAGTTTGAAATGATGAGAAAATTGGAAATAACTGAGTTCAAATTAGCGGGATCCTAATGTACTTGATTGTCCTCACTGTTGTTATATCAGGCAAAGAGCCATACCATGGATGTACTGATATTAAACTGTTATTATTATTATTATTATTATTATTATTATTATTATTATTATTATTATTATTATTATTATTATTATTATTATATTATTATTATTATTATTATTATTATTATTATTATTATTATAAAAAATTTTCCATGCAAATTTAAGCCAAACTAAGCCTACCCAAGCCTTAAACTCCTGCTTGCAGGTTGCACATCATATAGTCTGTTTGTGGCCTGTGAGAAGAGTCCCCTAAATGCATTGCTTAGCACACTTACTATTACCCAAGCAAGAGATTTAAAACAGCATAAAGTCATATCCTACTGTATAATTAAAATTGTTTCAGTGCAGAGGTGGTTGAATAAGGTACAGTAAGGTAGATTATGTACAAGAATCAAATTAAGTTTGATTATTGGTATTGACTCAATAACATCATGGCTCTATATATCAATCTTCAGTGTAAAAGATGGAGAGTTTCGAAAATATGAAGGCTCAAGGTCACTCAAAGGATTTACAGACTTCATTAGTAGTCAAAAATGGAAGGAAATTGAACCAATCCCATGGTGGAAGTCTCCAAGCTCCCATCTGTAAGTAGCTGGTTTAAAAACATTTAAAGTAGTTGAACCATAACATCTGCAAAAGTCCAGTGAAGGAAATAAAATGCATATTGTTTTATAGCACATGTTTTCCCCCAACAGTGTGCACCATTTCTTCCTAGTCACATGACAATAGACCATATTCATTCCTGCCATTGGACTGAAACTAGCTTGCAGTGGAGGCTAATGTGAGGAGTCTTGACAAATTCAAATGATATTAATCCTTTTTTAATGATTTTCCCGTGCACAAACTCCGTTGAAAGCTACAAGTGGTTTCAGTCTAATACCAAGAATAAAAGGTCTCTGACCAGCAAACATTGTAAAATCTATTGTGAGGTGAAACAGTATACAGTGCAGTGCCATTGTTGATTATTGACTGAGGACTGCTGTTACACGTGACTTCATGTTGCAGGTTCAGTAGAAATACCAAATCTATAACACAAAGGCATACATACTGGTTTTTAGCAAGAGCCTCAAGACTCCTCCTTTTACAATCTGTTTTTACTTGCGTTACCAGTAATTTTACGTAATAGTAATTCACTACATGTACATACACTGTATGTATTCCCCTTTCAATTATATAAATCCACTGTGTACATGTATGTTTTTTTTTAAAGATGGACAAATAGAGCTTATTATTGGGGTGTACCACAGAATAAATCACTGTTCCCTTATGAAAACAATTGTTTAATATTTTGTTCTCTCAAATCTAAATGTTCCCCTTAGGGCAAGATATTAAGTGCTAATTTTATTTTGCAAATTTTGTCAGTTTTGTGCAATAATTAAATAAGTATGGCCTGCACAAACATGTATTTACGAACTGAATGGTGAAACCTCTTTTTACAAACACAGCATGGGAGGTCTTGGTCTGATATTCAAGTTATCTGTTTTGCTGAAGGTAATTTTATTAGTAACTATTATTGTTAATAAAATAATGTATTAGAAGTTGATTTTAACTAACGAGTAAAGTGACCAGCATCAGGGTCATGTTCACTTGACATGTTCTTGGAAATTATGCAAGATGCCCTTCAAAATGGCTTCTCGTGAATTTTTGGTGTAGCCTGCCAAGTTGCCTTCATTTCCAGACTAGCAAATTGTTAGTCTTGGGAGGAATAGCAATACTCCTACTTGCATGTATGCTCTAATCTGCAGCTGATATCAGAGTTGAACTCAGTGTTCATGATCAGTATGTTCACTTGACATGCTCTGGGACTTATCGTAAGACACCATATTAAATAGATGCCAAGTCTTGTGCAGGTTTGGTACAGCCTAACAAATTCCTTTGGTATTGTATGTTACAGATCCCATTTTTGGAAAGTAGCAATACTTCTGGGTGCATTTTGCTCCAATCTTCAGGAGTGGAATGGATTGTGTTGCTCTAGAAAATACCCAGACCCTGCTCTTGGAAGTTTTTTTGATTTGAACCACAGCACCCACTCCTCTGGGAATTCCAGTTTGTCTTGAATGACCTCCCAGGGGATGGGTGTGGATGTTTGCTGGAGCTGCACATTTTATCCTGAACTAAATTGAAAGTAATATAGAAAAGGACATTAAGGAGACTAAAGGGCTACATAATAATTATAGGGAAGGATGATGGTAAAGGCTCTGGAATTAGCTGCTTAGTTGATAGCGATGCTGATTTCCCTACATACCTGGCACATCGTGTAGTTCTTAAGAGGTCTAAAAGCTTTGATCTCATCAAGGATTTATTTGTCCTTGTAACAGGACCTTCATGAGCTACTGACAGTAACATATGGTCTTCCAGTGTGGGCTTCCTACACTATATTTGGAGTGTCTACAGTTTTAATAGGAATTCTACTTGGAGTGGTGAGTTTGTATGAGCCTAGTCAAATATAAGTGCAGATGAAGAACTTGATTTAATACAGATGTCACATAACTTCTTTGCAATGCTTTTGCCCCATGATTTCTCAAATTATTGATTTTTTGACTTTGATGTCTTGAAGCAAAGGTTGTTTCCCTCTGCTCAGTCAAACATTGTAATAATTGTACCCCAGACTTTGAAAGCCACTATTTTTCCTTTCCCCTAGAGGTTCAAAAAATTGGGATTCCACTGTATAGTAAGTGCTAAGGCGTGGTGGCTGTATGGTTAGTGCAATCACCTCTGGATTGAGTGGTCCAGGGACCTTGTGTGGTGTTCATGGGCAAGACACTTTTCTCTCTCAGTGCCTCTCTCTACCCAGGGGTACACATGTAACCCTGTGATAGACTAGCATCGCATCCAGGGGGATAAGAAATACTCCTACTCAGTTCAGACTACAGAAACTGGGATAAGCGCTGGCTTATTTGGTCACTTGGCTTGTATTCCAGGCCTAGACTTTACCGCATATAATTTTATTGTACAGCATACTTCACCTGCTACTGATCCATTTGGATTTATGTAATCTTTTTAGGGAATAGTATTTCTGTCAGACTGTATTTTTGGAACTCCTTTCCAATCAACCAAAGTTTCTTCACAACCATTAAAGAAAGAGTCTGAACAAGGGTCTGGTGAAGAGGATGATGATGAAAAGGATGAAGAAGAAGAAGCAGAGGAAAAGCAAGAAAATAAAACAGACCAGAGTGGTGTCAGGAAGAGGGTATGTATTTATGGCATGTTGAAAAACTAGTTTAATTACTGATGCTCACTTATTGAGCATGTGACTAGGTCAGGAAGTCATAACATATTTATTTGATTAAGCCCCCAACCTCAAATAAGGGCCCACCTCGAATAAGCGCCCAGCCTCAAATAAGTACCTACCCCACCACCCTAGGCTTAAACCGAACAATGAACAGTTACAATTTATATGATTTAATATTTTATCTTATTTATTGTTTTGTTACAAAATAAACTTTTTACTTACTGAAACTGGTGAAAACTTAATAAGCGGCCAGCCTCGAATAAGGCGCCCACCTCGAAAAAGTGCCTACTCTGAACTGAAAGTCCAAGAATTAAATAAGCGCCCTGGGCACTTAACTGAATAAATACAGCATTTATAGTTTGTAGTAATGTTATTGTACAAGATCAAAAGCTTTTTCTCCTTACTCGTAATGTTCGTTTCACCTCAAGTTAGGTCTAAGAATTTGGTGTAAGATCAAGAAACACCTCTTACATACAGTGCAGCTAGTTGACAATTTCTCTCGGGGGCAAATAAAAAACAAAGGGTAATCATTCGTACATCAAGAAAAGCTTAATGCAGAAAAGCTTACTGGTCAAAATTACAACAATTTTCTACCTTCATGTTATTTCCTTCACTGCTGGGTGTCAGTAGATTTCATAAATATAGTGGTTTAAAACTGTTTTACGTATTAACATATTTTTACTCTTTTCTTTATGTTAGGTGGCTGCAACAACTGATTAATTTCAGCACCACAATTCTAATTGTTTTACAATTTGGACACAGCAAGCCTTATTGTTCAGTGAATTTAATTGTAATTGTTAAGCTGATTCTACCACAGCAAACAGCTTTTCACAAATCCCTAAACTTTTGGGAGGCTGTTCTTGGTACTATAATTTGTTTAATATTGTAAAGTAACATGCAGTTGATAGTTTCTAAAGGCAACCAGGGGCAGTTTTTTATGTTAGCTGCTGATAAACAATGAAAGCTCCATTTTGTTTTCTATACACAGTCGTTCTGAGGTTTCTGGATTACAGTGGAACCTCGATTTGACGAAGTCGCTGGGGACCGGCCAAATTTGTTCGTTAAATGGAGGGTTCGTTATATCGAAAACCTTGATATAAAGAATTTGAGGGGAAATGACGAAATTGTTCATTATATCGAGGGCATAGTTAATGATTGATTTGTAACACAGGTGACTTCTGTCACGCAATTAAACGATTACATAGAATAATCCATTGACTGAAAGGTTGCTGTCTCTTTACCATAAGGATTGCAGCATTTGTTGACTGTTGATCTGTTCAGAGTTTATCTTCTGTCGCGTGCTGACATTGTAATTTGTTATATCAAGGTAGATTTTACGTTTGGGCTTCTGGTATATGTTCGTTATATCCAAGGTTCGTTCTATCGACGTTTTATTCCATACATTTTACTGTAACTTTGGCCGGGACATAGAATATTGTTTGTTATATCGAGGACTTTGTTAAATCGAGGTTCCACTGTACATGGTTTCAAGATGCTAGTAGTGTTAGTATTAAGTATGCAATGTTTAAGTATCCCAAGACCCAGCAAAGTCACTTTCACTAGGCAGCACAAGTATGAGCTCTAAAACATTGCCTGCATGATTATAAGTAGAGAAGGAAGAAGAATTGAAATCAAGAGAGAATAAACAACAAGAGAATTCCCACTTAGGCCTTGTTCTCAAATTAAGGTCCCTCATATTATTTTTGGATTCTTTCCAATTATTTCAGAAATCCCAGGAAAGTCTAGAAATAGCCAAATACTGTTTCACATATTTTCTTCATGTTGACACCTCAAACAGCTTTACAGGCATTGTATAAATCCATTTTTACACTCTGCTAATGAACATTATTCACAAGAACTGGGTACCATGTCTAAAAATGACTTAAGAGGGATTACCTTGTGAATATTGCCTGTATGAGGATTACCTCTCTTATCCCTCATTCTCTCTTGCTAAATTAAAATAGACCTAGCTTTTGAGTAAAATGGCCAATCCACAAGTGCTGAAGCTACAAATGTTTAATGTTGAAACATGGTCACAATTTAATACAGTTTACAAAGAATTTTCTTATTTTATACCTGCTAACGTTTTCTGAATCAAATAGGTCAGGCCCCAGTTGTTCAAAGGCTGGATAACGCTATCCACCGGATAAATCGCTATCCACTGGATAAGTATTGACAAAACAAACCACGCTATCCACTAGATAGTGATTTATCTGGTGGATAGAGTTATCCACCTTTCGAACAACTGGGGCCAGGTGTTTAATTTCTGGTATTTTCATTACTTTCAAGGATGTTCAAAGATTTCTCCAGTCTTCATGATAAATTATGTTCTGAAGATTTACAATCTTTAAAGTTGGCCAAAAATAAAATGAACTCCAGACAAAAGTCAATATTTTGCATCCAAGGTTCCTTACTGTTCAAAACTTTTGACTTGACTGACAAAGTAACTGAGTACTTGGTTTATGAAGAGTAATATTACCTGTGAGATGGCATGAGTTTGAAGAGACAGACTTGTGTAACAAATTAAAGAAGAGTTGGCTAGTGTTCAATTCAGTGTGCTCAATGGGCAGGAAAAAGTCAATTTAAAATTAATATTTTTTGTACATGTATTTATTGAGTCTAATGATCATGAAATTTGTCACAACATTGTCAAAGAAGCTGTTGAGTAGATCTGCAGACCACTTTGACAATGTTATCACAAAATTCATTGTCAGTAACAGGACAGATGCATGAAAAACTGATGTCCACTTGTTTTTACAATAATGATCTGCTGGGGCTCATTGATTTTTTTTTCAGAAGTCATGTATGTGCCTGCTTTTCGACATTGAAAATTAGCCAATGAATGTGCAAGAATTTCTGCAGTTATCATAAAATGTGGTATTGCATATAACACAGCTATAATCTTCAAGACAGTCTCATTCATGTAGACTAAAAATTTATTTTTCTTAAGCCCTCATATTTTCTGTAAGAATGCACATTTTCTATCTTTTTTAATGAAATTCTAGTTAGTACAAGTGCATTGTTGAGTTAGTAAGCCCTGGAATGGTGGTAAACTCAAGAGAACTATGATATAGGTAAGTATTTCTGCTCATTGGAATGCTTCTCACTTCGCAAGTGGTTTTTAACTATTCTCGCGACAGTGCATGTCCAATAGCACCAGGAGCATTTTTTTTAAATCTCCTTTAAATGTCAGAAAAATGTGTTTGTTCAGACTTGTACCATAGTCAGTCTGCATTCATACTAACTCAATCAACATGCTATTGTGCAGGAGTTTTAACAATGATACTTTAGTTTTGTAACCTACTTATGAAATTCATTATCAGATTGAATGAACCAGTCTCTGACATTTAATATGAAGTTCTTGGATAAATTCTTTTAACTCAAGAAACGTTTACTCATTTGCGTCAGACATTTGTATGTAAAACTCGGTAAGTGTTCGGTATTCCAAAAGGAAATGCACAAAATAAAAGAATATTGGAATAATTGAGTGGAGTTTTTCATGTTATTGTGTTATTAATTTATTTTAATCTTAATATTAATATAAACAATACAAAATGATCTGTCATTGTTATACTGGCATTATTTTCAAATTTTAAAGTAGTATTCGTACAGTATTAATAGGCTTTCTGTACTTGCCTCAGTATAGAGCGGTACATGTGAATGTTGTGCCGCGTAGCACTATGAACACAAATGGTGGAACAGAGAATTAACTCTGAAGTGTAAATTAAAGTGAACCCATGAATTACCCACTGGGCGTTAGCCCTAGTAAAGGGAATCAGGGAACCACACGAGGCAAAGAAAAAAGTCTTGTGACCTCGGTGGGAATCGCACCCACGACCTCTGGATTAGATCTACCGTGGCTCTGCCGACTAAGCTACGAGATCTGACAGAAAAAGCCGTGGACGATTTAGGTGGTGAATCGCGGCGAAGAGAAAGGTCAAAAGATTTTTTCTTTACCTCGGGTGGTTTCCTGATTCCCTTTACTAGGGTTAACGCACAGTGGGCTATTGATGGGTTCAATTAGCACTTTAATTTCCACCAGGGTTATTATCTGTTTCACCATCTGTATAGAGCGGTCCGTGTTTGAGACCCCGCGGGTACTCTACAAAGTTCTACACTTGTAGGCTCTGACCCGAGGACCAACTTCTTACCCTTTTGTATACCATTTTCACAGAAAGGTACAACTTTCTTATACTTTTAATTGAAAAGAGCTTGCCCTTTTACGTACTCTAATTCTGGCCAGTATTATGAATAAATTGTCTTCTAGTCAATTTTATACAGTGCCCAGTAAATGAAATAATACAGCTGTAACCTACATGAGTCTGTTTGAAACATTTTAATTAAAGGCCCTTTAAAATAACTAAACGATAGATTTCCTAACACTTTCATATGCTTCAACTTGTGGAATGCCTGCCCTGTTATAGACCCAAAGTCATGAAATGAAAGTGGTACCCCTTTTGGGCGGTGCCTCTTGGGTGAACCCAAGGAATTTGAAGACCTGCATGGCCTGGAGTGTGGTTTGTTCTTGAGCAGGACACTTCACTCTCACACTGTCTGGCTCACTAATATTCCTGCTTGGAGAAGTTCCAACAGTTGGTCTGTCAGTATTGGCAACGGTCTTATAAATGGTGTAATATTCGTGGATTTAAAACAGGCTTTTTGCACCATTGACCATAAGATTATTTTACGAAAGCTAGCTAGCTATGGCATTGAGCAAAGGGCCCTAAAGTGGTTTGACTCTTGTCTAAGTGATAGTCAACTGAAGTGTCTCCAGCGTTAATGGTAAACTATCTGGTGACCATGCTGTTACCTGTAGTGTTCCACAGTGAAGTCTTAATAGTCCCCTCCTTTTCTTGATTCATATTAACGACTTCCCGAACTGCGTGACAAAACAAGAATGTACGCCGACGATACAAGTATCAGCATCGCCGCGCTCCAGAGTTTGAATCAGCACTAAGTACTGAACTAGCAAACTTTGATATAAATAAGCTTAGAAGGACATTGCAAAAACCGAAATAATGATAATAGGCTCGCGTCACGTTACTGTACAAATAAAAGACCACGAAATTCATACAGTGCTCCACACCAAAACCTTGGGAGTCTACAAACGATCAAAACCTGTTGAGTTATAAACAACTGCCAAGGTTATCTCCTCTGGTATTGGTGCACTTAGATGGAAGGTTAAAGCTGTTAAGTTCTTCATATGCGAAGGTACACCTATATTACTATACAGAGCAATAAATCGAACCATGTTCGATTATTTCTGTCCTGTGCGGGACGGTCTCAACAACGGGTTAAGGGACAAATTAACGGACTATGGACTCAGAAATATTGAAAACAAATTAGCTTTGCCTAATTCCTGTACTGCTGCAATGCGGCACAACTGTGGAAAAGCCTTCCATCTAACATCAAAACCATTAAATCTTTTATTTAACTTAAGAAATAAGATAAATCGCCAACTGTCTTCCTCCTACTCCCACACGGAAACATGTAAATCAGCTTTTTTTAAAAAATCTCAATCTTGTCATTAGTGTTTTTACCATGTTTAAATAAAGTGTTTGTCTATGTCGATTCTCTCCACACACTCAGGTGTTAATCCAGGTGTATAATGGGTAGTGGCAAATTTAATTCTGGGGGTAGCCCTATGATGGCTAGCATCCCATCCAGGGGGGGGGGGGGGTGAATAGAAATTCTGTAGTGGCTTCAAGCTACAGAAATGGGAGATAAGTGCAGACCTGACGTGCCAACCCATGGTGAGGGCAGTCTATAGATTGCAAAGGAAACGTGATCATGATTTAGTTGAAGGGAACTTTTATTTTCATGATGATAAGATGTTCACAAGTGTTCCTTGTTTTGGTCTTGTTGTATTACTTAAGTTTTCCTCGTCATTTATATCCCTCAGGCTGTCGTGTTTTTTTTTTCGTTTTTTTTTCTGCAAAATTGTCAGCATTCCCATTACTTTTCTTACCTGTTCCTCCGTCCATTTCAACCCGGTAGTGAGATATTTTGTTCTGGACTGGGATTCAGGAAAATTATAGACTTTAAAATGGAAAAAAGGGCCGTGTGCGACCAAGCAAAGGAAAAAGGCTTATGTGGGACGCTAAAACACCGAGGGTGTATGGGTCCGTCAAACCTATAAGCTGGGGTATGCATGGCCGCCATCTTGCGTGACTCCGTCGCCGTCGCCGTCATCGTGAGAACGCGCCCACGAGCAATTTATCGTTAGCAATGATTATCATGAGATAGTCAATTCATGGATTTCCTTTTCTTTCCTTCCTATATCAGTATGGAGCTCTTCTTGGCGACCCTTCGGGTCCCCGGAGCTCCGCAGTAAATCTGCTAGCGTTCAGTTATGACTACCGTTCTCTGATTGGTTACGCTACTCACTATCTATTCTATGACAGATAGTGAGTAGCGTAGTAGTTAGCCTGCGCAGTTCGGCAGTTTTTAAAAGCAATTTGAGAGCGCTAAGAAAGCCGCGGCGAAGACCAAAGCCGCGAGGAGAGGATTGTTGCGTGACGACACTAAAAACGGCAGCAAGGGAGACCACCGCTTTGTGCGCTCGCTCTCAAATTGCTTAAAAACACCACTTCAGCAATTGAAAGGCGTTAAATCACTTCGGTATACATAGCAATAGTTTCAAACTCCCGTTCAAACATGTGTTTAAGCCTAGGGCTAAAACGATATGCCAGTAAAAAAGACTAATTAGCCGTTTTTATGCTAGAGACGTTAATGTCGTCTCGGACGTTAAAGCTGTCTCGAGACGGCTTTAACGTTAGTATAAACTAAACGAAAAATAAGGAAGACGC
>JAHPZR010038300.1:0-30099 GCA_019787425.1 Platygyra sinensis | reverse complement strand
AAGGAGGGGTCAAAACTAAGAATTCATTTCCTCTTTTTGAAGTCGTCGTTGCTTGGCGCAACATTGTACTGGTCTACATCGCATAGTCCGGACCGCTCAGGAAACAAATTAAGATTTAATTGAGACTAATGTTATCCAGATAAGAAAACGGGCTTTCTTCGAGCTCGTTTGTCTTCATTGTGAATAAAATAATTCAAATGATAGATTACTATTGTAGTTGTAGCATCTGGACTTTCCAGATAACAGAACCTTTTGAAAAGATCCATTCATGTTGAAAATCTTCCGGCGGGGCAAACTCACACAATGCACAATGCATTTTATTTCCACCTAATTTTCCAGCTTTAAATTGAAAACATCAAAAACGATCTGTCTTCCTCGAGTTAAATAACCTCTTTTAGGCGTTCAGTTCATCTCACGACGCTTTTCGTGTGTTTCTTTGCTCGCCATTTCTTCGCGCTGCGCTTTTGGAGGCTTCAAGTGGAACAAAGCTTGTCAGTTTCTTGACTGCTTCTCTTTATACAGAAATACTAACAAAACAAATTCATGACGATCTAAGTGCACTGCGGGGGAAGCAAATAAACAGAATGACCTGATTGGTGATTAGTATCTTAATGGATCTTATTTCCTGGAAGTGAATGCAATCATCTTGAATTGTTCAGTAAAAGTACGGGAATAGCACTACAGTATATAGTAATTGATCGATTTGGATAATCCTTAGGACACTGTCACGTATAACCTCGGAGTGGACGATTGTATAACTCGAAAGACTGAATGTTTGTAACATGATAGGTGAAAGTATTCAAACGACATCAGTACCAAAAGGTCTTGCCATTGCGGTTTCCGTCTTCATTTTGGCGGGAGCTTCGGGAAACACTTTGGTGTGTAATCGGCTTCGAAGACGCCGTGACCTGCACAAAGTGCCTCACTATTTACTTGCCAGTCTTTCTTTGACTGGACTTCTAGCATCATTCTCTGGTATGCCATTCCTATTGATAACCACAATTGTAAATTACCTTTAGGTTGCCCATTTGCAAGTCTTTCGAGTACTGTGTAAACTTGGCTTTTCTGTCTCTATCGGCTGCATGGCGCTGAACGCTTTAACTCTAATAGTAATGTCATTAGATCGTTACGATTGCGTTGTTCGCCCATTTAGTCGTCGTTTATCAACGCAAAATGTTAAGAAAATTCTGCTTGTTGCTTGGCTTTTGGCCTTCATAATTACTGCTTTACTCTTCTTACTTTTAATCAAAGAGACATCTGTTTGCTACACATGGTTTCCTTATAACTTCTCTCAGTCTTTTAGAACTGAACGAGGTATTATGCCATCCGAATTTATGTAACAACAGTTTCCCAGCTAGATACGCCGACGATACTTTTAGTAATAATTAGTTTCTTTCGTGTCGTAGAAAAGTTGCGCTCGCTAGTTATGACAAATTCATCTATTCGACAACGCCAAGAAAAACAGCTTACATGGCTGACGTATGGAATCTGTGGAACTTACATTTTATTCAAGTTTCCGATCAGCATTTGTAACATCGCAAGTGTAGAAGAGTTTCAAGGGACGACGCTGAATACTGCGTTTCTTATAGCATGCACATTGTCGTTTTTCACTTTCGTTTTAAATCCAGTTCTTCATTTTAAAATGCTCAGAGCCAGGCAACCAAGCCGTGTCCAAGCCCAAGTACAATGGAGATGGAGAACATTGAATTGGAGGAAGTACAAAGAGAATAACACCGAATCGTGAAATAGAACACGACAACATCCTAAGATTATGTTAGAATCACTTTGCCGAAAATAAGAGCGACAGTATGTTGTCAGACGATGTAAATAAATTGTGTAAATAAGAAGTACTGTTTACTAAATTTCTGAACGAGTTTTCATGTACGTACCCTTTTCCTCTTCCCTCCATCTCCCTTTCTTTAACTCTTTTCTTTAGTTCTTCCCACTTACTTGTCACCCTTTTTCCTCTCTCTTAATCTCTACCTCTTTCGCCTCCACCGACCCTCGCTCCTTCCATAAACTACAGCCTCTAAGAAACAACGACCCCTCTTTTTTTTTTACAAAAATATTAATTTTTGTATTAATTTTTGGCCCAGCCTAGCTCATCCAGTATATAATGCTTTTCATATCTCTTGACCTTTTTGAAAAGAGGGTCTCCATTGATAGGTGTGCTACAAGCTCATTTATCGGTTAGATGTTTGGTAATTTCTCAGCTATCAGTTAAAATTTCATCCCACTATCATAGCCATTAGACGATCTTTCAGACCAGTAGATCCTAGCAGTAAATCTTGCTATATCAGCCTCATTTCTCAGCCTACAGTTAAACTCCATACGGTCTCTCTAATTCCAACGCAATAAACTTCCAGTAAATTGGGTTTGTGCGTCGGGTGTGTCAACAGAGTGTTACTACTAAGGTAATTTTACTTAAGGTTATTGGGAGGGAGAGAGTGTGTGTCATTAAGTTAAAACGTTAACAGAGAAAATCACAACCGCGAGGGATGTCTGAATACCCGGTCTTAATTGGCATAGGTTTTGACAGCGATTATTATTGTTGGTCTGCCACTTTGTTTTCGTTTTGAGTGAGAAAATATATCAAACACTCGAGACAGTGTTTCATCGGCTGTCTAAACATCTCGACTTTCGTAAAAAAAATACTCCAATGCACGTCTTATTTTCAGCTCTCTTCTTGATGTTTGGATATCCCGATAAAACATTGTCTCTTGTGTTTGATATATTACATGAAGGACTAGGAAAAGTATACCCTTGTCTTAACGACTCCGCTGCTAACTTATCGCAGCTTCCCCGCTATCGATCTAGTTTCAATAAATTAACCCTTAACACGAAAAAAGCTTGAAATTAGTGTCTTGAGCGCGCATCCAAATAAATAAAGGAAAATGCTGCTGTTCGCGTTTGAAAGATGGATATAATAGCCCTTTTCACAGTTAACTTTGCTCATTTCCATTACAATAATATCTCTCATGTATGCATGTGAGGCAATTTCAGGCTATTTTGTTGTTTTAGCCCGAAATTGCCTCGCATCCACGTTGGATAACATTGTAATGTAAATGAGAAAAATTAACCTTGAAATGGGCTATTTAACTGAACCGGCTTTAACCCGAAAACTTTGCACTTGAATAAATTTTATAACCAGAAATTATTTGTAGTGTAAAACATTGCTCTTTTTCAAAACCCCACTGACTATTTCAACTCCTTCTTTTAGATATATGTATGTCTGGATTTATGAAAATGGTGCTCACGTCAGGACAGTCACCCTGACAGTTTTCCAAGAAATTAAAAGGGACTTTTCATTCAATCAGACAGTCTGTCAACACAGAGCTTACTCACCCACCTCTCTTGTGTCTGGCTGGCTGGCTTCCAGCCACTAAGCCTGCAGGGCATGACTGCCAAAGGCTGTGCTGCAAAGAAAATAAGCAGTTTTGCTGAGGAAAGTGCCTCTCTCTGTGATCCTCTCCACCCCCCAGGGGATAAACTCTGGGCCCTCCCCTTGGTACCAGCTGGTAGCCAGACACCTGGGCTGTCTTCCCCAGACCTCCTTGACGGAAAACCCCGCTGGCTTTTCAAGCACCGCAAAGGCCTCTCTGCTGGCTATCGCCGGCAGGAGGCGAAAAAGTTTTGTCCCAAATCTGTCACCGTTCTCAAAAATCCTGACATATATACATTCAGGGATAAGGCACGAAAAATTATCAGATATTTGTATTATTTCGTGCCGCTGAAGATATAGCGAAATGTGTAGTTTCCGGCTTTTGACAATTTAAAATCAGTTTTAACCCGATAGATGGTTAAGAGTGGCTTACCAGAAGTATGACACGATTTTATTCCGAGTCAATTCGAGAGTTGCAAAGTGAAGTGTTTCCTTGCGGCCCTATTCAAAAAGCAAAATCACAGTCTTTGCCTTACAAAACAATGATTCCTGGTTGGAAACAAACACCACTTCAATTAACGCAAACATTATTTAGGCTGAAGATCTGTAGTACTAATTAACTACCAATCTCGTGTACGCTTACACGTAGATTCACTCTATATGAAAACTACTCGGAATGTTTGGCTCACTCCAGTACAACACACGTATTAATTAAATCGACTGGACAACCCTTTCAGAAGGAATGCCTAATTGGACGGCAAAATGGCATGTTTCTGCCATCGCGGTCTCAGTGATGTCTTCGATATTCATTTTGGCGTTAACTTTTGGAAACGCTTTGGTCTGTAATCGGCTTCCAAGTCACCGTGACCTGCGCAAAGTGCCCTACTATTTGCTCGCTAGCCTTTCTTTGACTGGACTTCTAACATGGCTCTTCAGTATGCCGTTCCTTTTAATAGCAGCAATTGTCAATTACCGTCAGGCTTCCCTTTTACCAGTGCTTGAGAGGGTGTCACGAAAACTCAGACCCCGAAAACTCAGACACCTAAGATTAAAAAAAAAAAAAAAGGATTAATATTATTTGAGAAAATGACTTAAATTGTAAATTTGTCTCAGTTTTCATCACCTAGTGTTTTATGGTCACTCAATGTTCAGAGGCAATAGCCAGAAAGAAGCGGTTTATCGCTGTTGCGTCGATCAAACAGTGAAAAACTAACAAGGTTTAAAAAAGCAGCCAACATTTTGATGACATTTGCTGGTGAATTTTTTACCGAAGAATTAGAAGACACAGAGTCGCTTTAATGTTTTTCAAATTGAAGTCAATTTTGCATCCACCACCTTTGTAAAACCCCGTTTTGAGCTGTGACTTATATTTCGTAGTGAAAAGTTAACGTAAGCGACCAAAATGATACTGGAAGGAACTGTGACCACTTTTGGGATTACCCAGCTTGACTTTTCCTTTTTTTTAAGATCTTGTTAGTGACCTTTTAGAGTCTTTTACGTAATATTTCAAAAACGAGTGCGAGGGTTTCATCAGGTTTCCAAACGCGAGAAACATTTGAAACCACGAGGCCGCAGGCCGAGTGGTTTTATTGTTTTCGAGCGTTTGGAAACCTGATGAAACCCGAAGCACGAGTTTTTGAAATTACTTCTCCAACAAAGAAAATTAGTTTAAATTATCATTTGAATAACATTTCCCAATTCAACTATTGTGTTTGAGACGTGAAATGTGTATGATCCTCAAAACAATGTGCATGATGTGCATGATCCTATCACCTAATTGCTGCGCTGTGAAAATTTTTGAATATTCATCAACTGATGTCACGTTGTTGCCAAGCTGTTTGTCAGTTTCGAGCGAACATGTTGCTTCACAGAGCAAATGGCAAAGTGCAGATTTAGACCTCCTAAAACTAGCGAAGAATAGTGTGACCAGCGCAATTCCGAGGTAACGTGTGCATTTGGTCTGATAAAATTTCTAACGTCAGTGCCAGTTTAGGTCGGAAGTGTACAGCAAGGTTGAAAGTGAACCAAAACACGAGGTCGCCACCATCGAGCGAGAATTTAAATTTAGAAAAAGAATGGGCTTTTCTGTTTTGGGTAGTTTAACAACTGTACCGCTACATTCAACGTTAGCAGTAAATAATTTAGGTTTAAAGTTTGTTTCGTAAAATGTGTGATTAAATAAATTTGTTAATCGCCACGTGTTTTTGTTGCTTTATGAATATGCAGATTAAGAAATCGTTTCAAACATGGGTGTCTTTCAAAGCCGTGTTTTCAACTCGTTTTTCATTGGGTTTCTAAACTCATCCACCTGACCAGAATACGATGCTCTGGTTGGGCAAGAGCTGCATGAATAATTAATGAGTTTGAGAAATATTACATAAACACTTGAATGAAACATCACACTGCGCTAATGGTTATTTTGGTGTAAAAATTACTGAATGTAGAAGTCTCGCCGTGTGTATATCATGCATATCTAAAGACACTTAGTAAGCAGTAATTTCTTTCTTTTTTACTTAACAGATTATTAATGAGTTTCTGAAGTTTTCGTAAGAGACCATCCGCTATTATTTTACCATGCAGTTGATTACGACAGGCATTCTTGTAAGCGACCAGCTTTAGTTAGGACCTTTTTTTTTCGAATTTGCGAGCTGGTCGTTTACGAGAGCTCCGACTCTAGTTTGTGATTCTTCCCTCTTGTTTTCAGGTTTAACATATCAGGAACTACAGGATAAAGTTGAAGGAGATAACAGAAAGATATAGCTAGAATGATACGGTCTATTAAGAAAAAAAATAAAATAAAATAACATTTCTTTTGGTGCGATTTTGGGGTGAAATTATTTTCTTACAAAAAACCTGAACTTCCTGCATGGCCAAATATCAAGAGGCATTATTGGAGGTTATACTTTTTCTAGTCCTCAGTGGCAAAAAGCTCATATCGGAATTATTGCAGATAATCAAAAAATGACTATCTTAGAAGAGAACTATTTTACAATTCAACCCAATTAATACTCTCCTTTGCAATATGGTTGTTGGCCAGTGTTTTACCTTACGTTCAAGCTACTTTCTCAAAAGGTATCGCTCTTCTTAGCAAGATTTCTGTAGTGCCGAATTAAGTACACGCACACTTAGGGAAACGCAAATAAAACCAGAAAAGACTTTGAAACATTACGATGACATTTTAGCTATACGCGACAAGTGAGGTTGTCTATTTTGAACTGTCTTGTCCCTGTTCCGTGGGGTTCACTTTTATGTTATGTTATAGCCCATTAATATTATAGCACACAAAATAGCAAGTACGCTGACCTTTCAAGCCTCTCTTATCACCAGCACTACCCCGCACTGGAAACGGACAAGGGTATTGGCAGATAAAACGTAAACGCATGACCTTGAATGCCTCATTTATCTCTCCGGCGCTGGGTAAGCCAGCACCGGATCGGACTAGACTATTGGCAGGTGCACAAATGAAAGGGGAAAGACGCTGCCCAAAGCTCGGGGGAAGTCGCTACCCGAAGACTTAACCGCCAACCCCGAAGGAGGTGACCCCTGGGTTTATTGACAAACAAGTCATCCTCCACACAGGGAGGGAGGGTGGGAATTTTCCTTACTTTGAACCAAGCTTACTAAGTACAGTACACCACCAAAGGAAAGTGCTTCTACAGTGAGTAATGGTGCTTTTATAGCTAGACATGACTATGGATGTAACCAATAAAAAGCTGCCATGATGCAGATCATATTGTGGTAAGACTAGACAATCTTTTGCAACACTTGACTCAATAAAGCATTCAAGAATCTCACTTAATCTCTGCGGATGTCAAACATAATTTGACTACGTGCTAACATAGTTAAACACAATAAGTAACTGTTTTCGAGGTTTGCACTTCACGCTCCATGCATGAACTGTCGATACGATGTAATATCGTTTTGACGGTAGATATTCAGGGGTCAACCGTTGTAAAGTTGTTAACACCATAGCATAGGTGTCTACTAGCCTTTGATGACTGCTTTCGTTAGCGAAGTGCCTGGAGCAGCTTATGACTTGACTTAGCAAGGTTTCAAGTCCCTCTTTTTAGTCGTACTTTAACCTTCCCCGCTGCCAAAGCTAAAACCAGAAGGCTTTTGAACTCAGATTCAGATTACTCAGAGTTTATTTTTATGTATGTTACTCAGTTCTCCCGCGGCTAATCTTGCCACCCGTGTTGCTTATATGTTTTCGCGGAGAATGAAAATGCGTGTAAGGCTAGGTGAATAAACTTTATTTAGACAGGGTAGCCCATTTAGCTCTAGGTCTAGTCTTCATAGGGCCTTGCATCTGAAAGTTTTACAGATTAAAAGTATAAAATACAATTACAGCGCTGATTATATTACCGTGAGCACCTAAAATATGTCTGGAATGTTTATTGTGTTGTAACCAATCACATGCGAGAAGTAAAAATGCGAATTGTAAACAATTACATTTCCTGCCCATTTGTTTACAGCATGTGCTATAATAGCGAAGAATACAGGTTTTAGCGATTTTGAAGTAAATTAAGCCGATGTGCCCGGGGGGACGCACGCGACAGTTTAGCGCGCGAATTTTCAAACTTTTGTAACGATCGAAATCGGAATAATTAGTAACGCCTGTGATTCGCCCATTAAATATAATGTATTCAATAGTTAATCCCAAGAGAATTAAGAAACATATATATACGCCCTTTGGCGTGTCAGAATTGTTGTAACCAACGCGAACAGGAGAAGAGCAGACTAGAATTTTTGACTGTTGTCAATATGAAGTACAAAGATTAAAACTCTTCCATTTCCTGTATCTACGCCTGGTCTTCTTCTTCTCACCTTTGACCACGAGTTCAAATCAGCCTGATTGCAAATTTGTTCAGCGGTCTTTCCAGTTTGCGATCTTGCGATCAAGGAACTTCTGCTGGCACAATAGTTCGAGGGTTCAATTGTTAGCCCACACAAATCAACCCTTGGTCTACAGAAAATATTAGCAAGGATTATGCTAATCACGATTGTTGATTTTTTATTATCCTTATGTGATGTCGTTACATGGAAAGCTGGTCGCCGTCGCGTTGCGTTGAACGATGACCTGGATGCGGTCCTCAAAAATGATCTTGGGGAACAGCGGCGTTTAAAATTCCTAATAAGACAGTTTGTATCCTTAAACAAAACAAAAATAATTTGTTCCGTGGCCGATAGGAAACAGTTCGTTGCCTGTGGTTTTTGTGGGGTTAAGATCTCGCAATTGATTGGTTACAACACAATAAACATTCCAGACATATTTTAGGTGTTCACGGTAATATAATCAGCGCTGTAAGAAAATTTGAAAAAAGTTACAACTAACTACTAAGACTAGAAAGTATTTTCCTTTTTTTTAATGTACTTTTGTTATCATAAATATTTTAAAAAGTAGCTGAAATATAAAAAGGCTGGAATTTTTGAAGCCGAAAGGGAACTAAAAAACTCGAGAGAGACTACCTTTGGAATAAGGCCTAAATGGGAGTTAAAAGCTGCAACCTTCACCGTCTTTATCTTATACAAGTAGGTGCAGTCGATGTTAAGAAAACAGACATATATCAACTCGTGTTTTGTGACTTGAATTAGAAATAAAACTGAAACACAAATAAAATGTGCTGACTGTGTTAAAAAAAAAAAGACTTCATGGCCAGTCGAAATTGAAAGCTTATCCCACGGATCGAAAGTGTGATAATTTTCATGTCATTGTTATTTTTGTGAAGGAGATTTCACTTCAGCTGATGCAGACTACAACTTTGAATCCCATTCTTAGTCCAACTCAGTTCAACTTCGGAGCATTTTTAGATTTTTGAAGCCTTTTTAGAAAGGTAAGTACAGTGATTTATGAAAGTTTTGTTTCAAATAAGTGTTTTATAATTAAGATAATCTATGCCATTTTAAAAGGGAGATGTATTTTTTTGCATTTTTTAAACTGTAAATGCTCAAGATTATAAACCCGGCAAATTCAACTGGCTTAGAAATTGTGATGCTTGGCGTTGTAGGCCTTGTAATACATTACACAATACTGATGTAAAATATAATATACTGGAGTGGAAAAGAAAGTCTTTATAGTGATAAAGTAAACATATAGGAGTT
Source organism: Platygyra sinensis (assembly GCA_019787425.1). Taxonomy (NCBI): domain Eukaryota; kingdom Metazoa; phylum Cnidaria; class Anthozoa; order Scleractinia; family Merulinidae; genus Platygyra; species Platygyra sinensis. The sequence continues at coordinate 20,615 of JAHPZR010038300.1, read as the reverse complement.
TTTTCTTGTCAACATCTAGCTATCAATTTTTTGATTTAAGCGGATAGCGCTTGTAGTTAACGGTTGAATAACCTAGAAAAATTATCGAACGTTTGTCAGTGATCTATTTCTTGTAGGAAAAGTTTCCCTTGTGGACATATCTGTTACGTTTGTAAATTTTCATATCCTGAAGAGAAGTCAAGTGGTAAGTAGAACCCTCATTTTTTTTCACTTTCCTTGCTTTTAGTCACCTGACTCTTTCTTGACAAAATCTAAACAATTTTGTTCATATAGTGGACTGTGTTATCGGTTTTCTTAAAACAAAGTTTTTCGACTCAATGATAATCAACAATCATGTCTGACGCGAATATCGTCATTTAAAATACAATCATTCAACATATGCGGCTTTTGCCTGTAATATGAGTCTTTCGGCATTTATTTCTGATACTGAAAACTCCGCCAATTTTAGTTACTGTCATTTTTTGTACACAAAATGTCGAATTAAAATGACAGATTTTAGGTTTAAAAATATTTTTTAATAGTCTCTACCATTATCGTAAGTTACAATAGACTAATTTCATTTTTGAACTTCTAAGTTTGAAGAAAACAGCAAAAATATGAGACCGTGACTGAACAATACAGTGCAGAAAAAGTTAGATATCGCGTAGAAAACATTATTTTCATCTTGTCACTGTGCATTGAAAAACATTAACAGCAGTGACGCTTTGTTGTCTTTTTTAAAGGAAGACCCAGATTGAATTGTCCGTTATTCTGGTTTTAACATCTCAAGAAAGGGTAAGGACAACCACTGTATAAAACCTATAAAAGATATCGTCCATTTGAATTTTTTTGTTTGATGATGTTTTTACTGTGAATTTACAAATAATATTTATTAAAGCTCCATTGTTCTGTGGTCCCTTGTAGAGGAACACCCCTGTTCCTGACGCAGATCGAGTGGGATCTTACTCGGTCTCCCAAATCCCAAATAAAGGTCTTAGAAGTAAGTAGAATTGGTCACTGTATGTATTCATAGCACATACGTGTTGCACAAATAGAGGAAGAAAGGGTTTGAATTTTCAATGCAGAAATTTATACATTAAACGTCCATCCTCGACAACTTTCAGTTTTGTTTCTTGATCTTCCCCTGTGGTCTTGTTTGTTTTATTTTCCTGGTTTGTTTTCTTTCAGTTTGATTTTGCAATTCTTTATTTTTATTCGGTTATAATTGTCACACCTGTGCATTTATTTTCGGCTGTAACTTTCAGTTTTGCGCCTTAAGGTGTTTCGATAGAGTTTTTCAGAAGCCATACCGATATTTTTCAATCGTCTTTAAAGTGTTTTGTTTTCTTGTCCGATCGCTATAAAATTTTCACCAGTAATTGGCGTTGGATTGAAATTTGTGTAAATGTAGTTTTAAGCAAAATCGATATTACTATGACAACAATAAACAAACAAAATGGAAATTGATAAAAGCCGAATTTTGCGCAATCTAGACCCGCTACTAAGAATCCAACACTAGGATCTTAAAGTCTGGTGTTTAGCAAATAACCTCCGTGAGAAGTGAAAAATTATGTATGTTTGAATTCAAATAAAACATAAATATATTTCAAATCTCATGTTTTCAATAGCCGTGATAACTTATTTGATAAAAGAGTTCAAAAGAACTTAAGTTAATCTTGAGTAGCTCCGGAATGTTGCTTAATATCATATTTCCATGCTAGGAAAGTTTAGTGTATTTTCATTCTTGCGATCTCGAAAACCAACCTACTTTCTCATCACCTGTCTAAGTGTAACTGTAATCTAAATCTTGACTTTTAGCGCTTTTAAACTACTTGAACTAATTTTTTTAAAACGACATCCTATAATCTTCATAATGTATGTAATAATGTCTGAAACTTTCATTAAGATTGATTCACTTTAACAACTTGAAATTTCAAGACGAACCTAGCCTACGAACAGGCCAAAAATCTGCGTTACAAATTCACTGTTTTGACGTTATGCTAATGTTTGCTAATTAATGCGTACAGTACATACCTCCATGACTAGGACATTTTAGTGTGAATTTTATTTTATTTCTCTAGCAATATTTCTGGCATACTGTTGCCTTTTCCTTTGCAAATACTTTCTTACCGCAGGCATTTTGAAAAAAACCAACTGAAGAAGAAAAACATGTGGCTTAATTTTGTACGAAATATTGTCGCACTGAAATGTATGATTTTTGGCCGGTTCATAGGCTAGGTTCGTCTTGAAATTTCAAGTTGTTTAAGTGAATCAACTTAATGATAGCTTCAGATATTATTACATACATCATGAAGATTATGGGATTTCGTTTTAAAAAAAATTCGTTCGAGTAGTTTCAGAGATACAAAAAAGCGTCAAAAGTCAAGATTTAGATTACAGTTGCACTTAGACACCTTAAACTTTGTCTTTGATTACAACTTTGAAATTCTACCTTTGTCAGCGAATTGTAAATTTTTAAATGCCTTTATCTTCATCTCCTTCTTTAACTTTTTTGCGCGGATTTTTCCTTCCTAGTCTGACACCCTTTGCAATATTGAGTTTAATTCGTCCTTACAGTTGCACTATACTAGGAGGTATAACAATAGACAATAGACAACCATCCTAGAAGACTTTCAGTGTTGATCGTTCGTCCTCCCCTATGGTCTTCTTTCGTTTTGGTTTTCTGGGTTGTTTTCTTTCAGTTTAATTTTAATATGGACTATTTAGAAGTGTAAGTCTAAGTAAATCTGAAATGATTTTGTTCGTTATCCTGCAGACAAAGTCATCTGGTATAAAGTGAGACTGTCGCCTTTAATTTTTCTCTCCACAGCGAAGAAGAAGTGGTGAGTAAAAGCTTGATGCCATTCCACTTTTATTTTCAATTCAGTACTAATTTAACTCAATATTAAAACGGCGAGACAGGTTTACCGTAGTCGCTAATTATGTTTCACTCAGCAACAATTTCAGCTCAATTTCAATTATTTCTAATGATTTCTGTTACTTTCTTGAGGCTTCTGAAATTTCGAGCTACACTGTTGAAAAGAAATTCATGTTAAAATTTGTCGTGAAAAAAAAAAAATTTAAAAATGCAATTATTAGACTTGGCGTGACCTTTCTTTCCACTGTAATTTTCATTTCATACTAGCAGAAGTGGTTAACATGAGCAACATGGACGAAGTTATACAAGCCGTTTCTATCGGCCTCATAGTTGCTTACTTCCTTCTCAACACCAATCGAGTTCTAAAGAGCATCGAATTATGCAATGAATGCTTAGCCATCTTCAAACAAAGAGCAGCCATCAAAGACGATAAACTAGCGAAATCATTGTACAAGAGGGTATATTTGATGATGTCGAATGCTTATCGTGCTATCAACGACAACACAAATACTATAAAATACACAGAAAAAATTATCCAGATTTGCCGTGAAAGTGGAGAAAAACTTGAAGAGGTTGCGCTAAGCTTAGAACTATCGAAATTGTACCACTGTCAAAGTAAATACGGAGAAGCGAGAGAACTCTGCCACAAGGCACTAATAATCAGCACAGAAATCGGTGACAGAAATGGGGAAGCCGACTGCTACGCAAGCCTTGGACTTGTGTCGCAATCAGTTGGCGAATATGACAAGGCGAGAGAACATCTTGAGAAATCTCTTGCGATCAAAAAAAAAATCGGTGACAAAAATGGAGAAGGCTCCTGTTACGCAAATCTTGCAGTTGTGTATCACTCAGTTGGCGAATATGACAAGGCGAGAGAACATCTCGAGAAATCACTTGCGATCAAAAAAGAAATCGGTGACAGAAATGGAGAAGCCAACTGTTACGCAAACCTTGGACTTGTGTATCAATCAGTTGGCAAATATGAAAAGGCGAGAGAACATCTCGAGAAATCGCTTGCGATCAAAAAGAAATCGGTGACAGAAGTGGAGAAGCCTCCTGTTACACAAATCTTGGAGCTGTGTATGGATCACTTGGCGAATATGACAAGGCGAGAGAACATCTCGAGAAATCACTTGCGAACAAAAACGAAATCGGTGACAGAAATGGTGAAGCCTCCTGCTACCTAAGCCTAGGAGTTGTATATAAATTAGTTGGCGAATATGATTTTGCGAGAGAACATCTCAAGAAATCTCTTGCGATTAAAAAAGAAATCGGGGACAGAAATGGAGAAGCCGACTGTTACGCAAACCTTGGACTTGTGTATAAATCAGTTGGCGAATATGATAATGCGAGAGAACATCTCGATAAATCGCTTGCGATCAAAAAGGAAATCGGTGACAGAAATGGAGAAGCCACCTGTTACGCAAACCTTGGAGTTGTTTATCAATCAGTTGGCGAATTTCACAAGGCGAGAGAACATCTCGAGAAATCTCTTGCGATCAAAGAAGAACTCGGTGACAGAAAAGGAGAATCCTCCTGTTACGTAAACCTTGGACTTGTGTACCAATCGTTTGGCGAATATGACAAGGCGACTAGAATTATCGAGAAATCACTTGCGATCAAAAAAGAAATTGGTGACAGAAGTGGAGAAGCCTCTTGTTACACAAACCTTGCAGGTGTATATCAATCGGTTGGCGAATATGACAAGGCGAGAGAACATCTCGAGAAATCACTTGCAGTCAAAAAGAAATCGGTGACAGAAGTGGAGAAGCCTCCTGTTACACAAAGCTTGCAGGTGTATATCAATCGGTTGGCGAATATGACAAGGCGAGAGAACATATCGAGAAATCACTTGCAATCCAAAAAGAAATCAGTGCCAGACATGGAGAGGCCTTCTGTTACACAAAGCTTGCAGGTGTGTATGAATTGGTTGGCGAATATGAAAAGGCGATAGAATATATCAAGAAATCACTTGCGATCGACAGAAAACATCTTGTCAAACAACGACGAATTAGTTGTTTACATAATTGTTTTAGGCTCGCCGCTTCATTTTACTTTCTCGGTAAATACCCTAAGGCTAACGAATACAATCAGAAAGCACGTACCATCGCATCAGAAATTGGAGACAGAGCCGTAAACGCCTCCTGTTTATTAGAGCAAGGAGCTATCTTGTGCGGAATTGGTGACTGTGTCAAGGCAAAAGAATATTGCGAAGAAGCAATTTCGATCTGTAAAAAAATTGGACACCGAGAAATAGAAGCCTGCTGCTGCTTATTGTTAGGACAAGTTTTTTTCAAAGATGGTAAATGTGTCAAGGCAGAAGAACAGTTTATTAAGTCACTTAAGATAAGTACGGACATTGGCGATATTGCTGGGCAATACCATTCACTCGTGGCACTAACAAAAGTAAGATATCAAGAAGGAAAGATTCAGGAAGCTACGTCATACTTACTTAGTGCTATCGAAAAATGCGAGAAAATACGTGGCTCTCTACGAGATAACGATCACTGGAAGATATCCTACACGGATGAAAATATTTCATCCTACCACTACCTGTGTGCATTGCTTTGTCAAACCGGAAATCCCGAAAAAGCTTTGTATGTTTCAGAGCTTGGGAAAGCCAGGGCTTTGGTGGATTTAATGTCAGCTCAGTACTCTGTGAAAAGTCAAATCTCCGCTAATCCCGGGAAATGGGCAGGTATTGAAACCATCATGGAACGAGAACTTAATTGTTCTTGTCTATACGTCTCCTATTCTCTTGACTGGATGTACTTCTGGATTCTTAAAAGAAAAGAACTCCCACATTTTCGACAAATAGAAGGAAAGAAAATTATTACTTACGAAGGGTCTGTTAAAAATCTCGACAACTTTTTTGCCACAAAAAGTTTTAGAAGTTTTGGCATGTCACCACTACCAACAGAGTTACACAAGGATGAGTCTTTGAATATCATACAAGGTAAATCCAATTCATTCGAGGATGATAGCCATGAAGTTTTCCGAATTGGGAATGAAAGTAGAGAGAACCAAGGTCCCAAAATGAATCTTCCTCTGTGTTACAAACCAATCATCGCTCCTGTGGCTGACTTGCTTGACGGCTCTGAAATCATCGTTGTTCCCGATCGTTCTTTATACAACATTCCATTTGCCGCGTTGCCTGATCAAAGTGGAAAGACCTTGTCAGAAACTTTTAAGATCCGCCTCGCTCCTTCTTTAACAACTCTCAGGCTCATCCGTGACAGTCCAGCAGACTATCACAATCAGACCGGTGCACTGATAGTAGGGAATCCTGATGTTGGTGAAGTGATTTTCAACGGACGTCTTAAGTCCATTTCGCGACTTCCCGGTGCAGAAAAGGAAGCGAAAATGGTAGGGAGAAAGCTGGGCGTAGAGCCTTTACTTGGACAGCAGGCTACTAAGCAGGCCGTACTTGAAGCCATGGAATCGGTGGCTCTGATACATTTGGCTGCTCACGGTGATAGTGAAAGAGGAGAAATTGCCCTGGCACCTTCTTTTCGCATTCGTAATGGTACACCTGTAGAAGGAGTCTACTTATTGACAGCATCTGACATTTCAAAAGTTCAAATGCGAGCTAAACTGGTAGTCCTTAGCTGTTGCCATAGTGCACGTGGAGAGATCAAAGCCGAAGGAGCTGTCGGAATTGCTCGAGCATTTCTGGGATCTGGCGCACGCTCAGTGTTGGTGTCACTGTGGGCTCTGGAAGACAGCTCAACAGAGCAGTTAATGGATCATTTCTACGATCATCTTGTTCGTGGGGAAAGCGCTAGTGACTCTCTTCACCAGGCCATGACGTGGATGAGATGTAACGGCTACTGTGACGTGAACCAGTGGGCGCCTTTTGTACTGATTGGAGATAACGTGACGTTTGATTTTGGAAAGTAAGGTAAGATTCTTTAAAAAAAAAATGTTTTTCTCTTTTGTAACATTTCTTCCTGGTAATTGTTCACGTAACCTAAAATGCAGGGTGCACCAATTTTACGATACGAAACGAGTTCTTTAATTGAAACTGTACAGTGGAACTGTTCATGGTTCCAGCTGAATTAAGTCTGCGAATGACAATGATTTTTTTTTCTACGCTATATATGATTTTATTCGAGGGCCACAACCTTTAGGTTACTTATTATCAGTGTTCACTAGCTTTGTGATCTAGATTTAAATGAGCCGACACAGTTAAACATCAGAGATTTTCTACAGTTTATACAAAACTAAAACATAGCTTTTCAGTCAATCAGGTAACAGCTTTATAAGTAATTACGCAATGACATTCATTTTTACTGAAGAGGCTGAACAAAAGCCTTATTATAAGTAGTACATGTATAATTTATTTGTTTGAGTATTTGTTTCTGTTTTTCAGCTGTGTTTTTGTTGGACTGAATGATCAGCAGAAACAAGTGAGATGCAAAAAGTGCAATGAACTCAAGTAACAGTTTTCAAGCCGGGATATGTTGAAATGACTTGACCTTTAAGGGCCTACTGACGTTTTTTGGGGGATGCGTTGCTAAGGATGTAATAGTCAAGTAATTTGAGAGAATTTGGCATTATTTTGGTCAGTTTCAAACTTTTGTGAACCAGTGACCCTAAATATGACGTCATTATGCCACGCCCATGGTCACGTGACCGATAAAAGAAAACTCTAAATTTTTCTACGTGCCACATAATTTGGGTATTTAATTAGTGGTTTGATAATTTGTATTCATTTTTGCATCCTCCTAAGCATGGGTTTCTTTTTATTTTGAAAAATACTCTTTTTAAAGAGATAAACGATATTGAAATACCCATAACATTTTCAAACAAAATGTTTTGAAAAAACCAATGCTTAGCTATATTCTGTATTTTGGGGTAAACTGTGTCGGCTCATTTAAATCTAGATCACAAAGCTAGTGAACACTGATAATAAGTAACCTAAAGGTTGTGGCCCTCGAATAAAATCATATATAGCGTAGAAAAAAAAATCATTGTCATTCGCAGACTTAATTCAGCTGGAACCATGAACAGTTCCACTGTACAGTTTCAATTAAAGAACTCGTTTCGTATCGTAAAATTGGTGCACCCTGCATTTTAGGTTACGTGAACAATTACCAGGAAGAAATGTTACAAAAGAGAAAAACATTTTTTTTTTAAAGAATCTTACCTTACTTTCCAAAATCAAACGTCACGTTATCTCCAATCAGTACAAAAGGCGCCCACTGGTTCACGTCACAGTAGCCGTTACATCTCATCCACGTCATGGCCTGGTGAAGAGAGTCACTAGCGCTTTCCCCACGAACAAGATGATCGTAGAAATGATCCATTAACTGCTCTGTTGAGCTGTCTTCCAGAGCCCACAGTGACACCAACACTGAGCGTGCGCCAGATCCCAGAAATGCTCGAGCAATTCCGACAGCTCCTTCGGCTTTGATCTCTCCACGTGCACTATGGCAACAGCTAAGGACTACCAGTTTAGCTCGCATTTGAACTTTTGAAATGTCAGATGCTGTCAATAAGTAGACTCCTTCTACAGGTGTACCATTACGAATGCGAAAAGAAGGTGCCAGGGCAATTTCTCCTCTTTCACTATCACCGTGAGCAGCCAAATGTATCAGAGCCACCGATTCCATGGCTTCAAGTACGGCCTGCTTAGTAGCCTGCTGTCCAAGTAAAGGCTCTACGCCCAGCTTTCTCCCTACCATTTTCGCTTCCTTTTCTGCACCGGGAAGTCGCGAAATGGACTTAAGACGTCCGTTGAAAATCACTTCACCAACATCAGGATTCCCTACTATCAGTGCACCGGTCTGATTGTGATAGTCTGCTGGACTGTCACGGATGAGCCTGAGAGTTGTTAAAGAAGGAGCGAGGCGGATCTTAAAAGTTTCTGACAAGGTCTTTCCACTTTGATCAGGCAACGCGGCAAATGGAATGTTGTATAAAGAACGATCGGGAACAACGATGATTTCAGAGCCGTCAAGCAAGTCAGCCACAGGAGCGATGATTGGTTTGTAACACAGAGGAAGATTCATTTTGGGACCTTGGTTCTCTCTACTTTCATTCCCAATTCGGAAAACTTCATGGCTATCATCCTCGAATGAATTGGATTTACCTTGTATGATATTCAAAGACTCATCCTTGTGTAACTCTGTTGGTAGTGGTGACATGCCAAAACTTCTAAAACTTTTTGTGGCAAAAAAGTTGTCGAGATTTTTAACAGACCCTTCGTAAGTAATAATTTTCTTTCCTTCTATTTGTCGAAAATGTGGGAGTTCTTTTCTTTTAAGAATCCAGAAGTACATCCAGTCAAGAGAATAGGAGACGTATAGACAAGAACAATTAAGTTCTCGTTCCATGATGGTTTCAATACCTGCCCATTTCCCGGGATTAGCGGAGATTTGACTTTTCACAGAGTACTGAGCTGACATTAAATCCACCAAAGCCCTGGCTTTCCCAAGCTCTGAAACATACAAAGCTTTTTCGGGATTTCCGGTTTGACAAAGCAATGCACACAGGTAGTGGTAGGATGAAATATTTTCATCCGTGTAGGATATCTTCCAGTGATCGTTATCTCGTAGAGAGCCACGTATTTTCTCGCATTTTTCGATAGCACTAAGTAAGTATGACGTAGCTTCCTGAATCTTTCCTTCTTGATATCTTACTTTTGTTAGTGCCACGAGTGAATGGTATTGCCCAGCAATATCGCCAATGTCCGTACTTATCTTAAGTGACTTAATAAACTGTTCTTCTGCCTTGACACATTTACCATCTTTGAAAAAAACTTGTCCTAACAATAAGCAGCAGCAGGCTTCTATTTCTCGGTGTCCAATTTTTTTACAGATCGAAATTGCTTCTTCGCAATATTCTTTTGCCTTGACACAGTCACCAATTCCGCACAAGATAGCTCCTTGCTCTAATAAACAGGAGGCGTTTACGGCTCTGTCTCCAATTTCTGATGCGATGGTACGTGCTTTCTGATTGTATTCGTTAGCCTTAGGGTATTTACCGAGAAAGTAAAATGAAGCGGCGAGCCTAAAACAATTATGTAAACAACTAATTCGTCGTTGTTTGACAAGATGTTTTCTGTCGATCGCAAGTGATTTCTTGATATATTCTATCGCCTTTTCATATTCGCCAACCAATTCATACACACCTGCAAGCTTTGTGTAACAGAAGGCCTCTCCATGTCTGGCACTGATTTCTTTTTGGATTGCAAGTGATTTCTCGATATGTTCTCTCGCCTTGTCATATTCGCCAACCGATTGATATACACCTGCAAGCTTTGTGTAACAGGAGGCTTCTCCACTTCTGTCACCGATTTCTTTTTTGACTGCAAGTGATTTCTCGAGATGTTCTCTCGCCTTGTCATATTCGCCAACCGATTGATATACACCTGCAAGGTTTGTGTAACAAGAGGCTTCTCCACTTCTGTCACCAATTTCTTTTTTGATCGCAAGTGATTTCTCGATAATTCTAGTCGCCTTGTCATATTCGCCAAACGATTGGTACACAAGTCCAAGGTTTACGTAACAGGAGGATTCTCCTTTTCTGTCACCGAGTTCTTCTTTGATCGCAAGAGATTTCTCGAGATGTTCTCTCGCCTTGTGAAATTCGCCAACTGATTGATAAACAACTCCAAGGTTTGCGTAACAGGTGGCTTCTCCATTTCTGTCACCGATTTCCTTTTTGATCGCAAGCGATTTATCGAGATGTTCTCTCGCATTATCATATTCGCCAACTGATTTATACACAAGTCCAAGGTTTGCGTAACAGTCGGCTTCTCCATTTCTGTCCCCGATTTCTTTTTTAATCGCAAGAGATTTCTTGAGATGTTCTCTCGCAAAATCATATTCGCCAACTAATTTATATACAACTCCTAGGCTTAGGTAGCAGGAGGCTTCACCATTTCTGTCACCGATTTCGTTTTTGTTCGCAAGTGATTTCTCGAGATGTTCTCTCGCCTTGTCATATTCGCCAAGTGATCCATACACAGCTCCAAGATTTGTGTAACAGGAGGCTTCTCCACTTCTGTCACCGATTTCTTTTTTGATCGCAAGCGATTTCTCGAGATGTTCTCTCGCCTTTTCATATTTGCCAACTGATTGATACACAAGTCCAAGGTTTGCGTAACAGTTGGCTTCTCCATTTCTGTCACCGATTTCTTTTTTGATCGCAAGTGATTTCTCGAGATGTTCTCTCGCCTTGTCATATTCGCCAACTGAGTGATACACAACTGCAAGATTTGCGTAACAGGAGCCTTCTCCATTTTTGTCACCGATTTTTTTTTTGATCGCAAGAGATTTCTCAAGATGTTCTCTCGCCTTGTCATATTCGCCAACTGATTGCGACACAAGTCCAAGGCTTGCGTAGCAGTCGGCTTCCCCATTTCTGTCACCGATTTCTGTGCTGATTATTAGTGCCTTGTGGCAGAGTTCTCTCGCTTCTCCGTATTTACTTTGACAGTGGTACAATTTCGATAGTTCTAAGCTTAGCGCAACCTCTTCAAGTTTTTCTCCACTTTCACGGCAAATCTGGATAATTTTTTCTGTGTATTTTATAGTATTTGTGTTGTCGTTGATAGCACGATAAGCATTCGACATCATCAAATATACCCTCTTGTACAATGATTTCGCTAGTTTATCGTCTTTGATGGCTGCTCTTTGTTTGAAGATGGCTAAGCATTCATTGCATAATTCGATGCTCTTTAGAACTCGATTGGTGTTGAGAAGGAAGTAAGCAACTATGAGGCCGATAGAAACGGCTTGTATAACTTCGTCCATGTTGCTCATGTTAACCACTTCTGCTAGTATGAAATGAAAATTACAGTGGAAAGAAAGGTCACGCCAAGTCTAATAATTGCATTTTTAAATTTTTTTTTTTTCACGACAAATTTTAACATGAATTTCTTTTCAACAGTGTAGCTCGAAATTTCAGAAGCCTCAAGAAAGTAACAGAAATCATTAGAAATAATTGAAATTGAGCTGAAATTGTTGCTGAGTGAAACATAATTAGCGACTACGGTAAACCTGTCTCGCCGTTTTAATATTGAGTTAAATTAGTACTGAATTGAAAATAAAAGTGGAATGGCATCAAGCTTTTACTCACCACTTCTTCTTCGCTGTGGAGAGAAAAATTAAAGGCGACAGTCTCACTTTATACCAGATGACTTTGTCTGCAGGATAACGAACAAAATCATTTCAGATTTACTTAGACTTACACTTCTAAATAGTCCATATTAAAATTAAACTGAAAGAAAACAACCCAGAAAACCAAAACGAAAGAAGACCATAGGGGAGGACGAACGATCAACACTGAAAGTCTTCTAGGATGGTTGTCTATTGTCTATTGTTATACCTCCTAGTATAGTGCAACTGTAAGGACGAATTAAACTCAATATTGCAAAGGGTGTCAGACTAGGAAGGAAAAATCCGCGCAAAAAAGTTAAAGAAGGAGATGAAGATAAAGGCATTTAAAAATTTACAATTCGCTGACAAAGGTAGAATTTCAAAGTTGTAATCAAAGACAAAGTTTAAGGTGTCTAAGTGCAACTGTAATCTAAATCTTGACTTTTGACGCTTTTTTGTATCTCTGAAACTACTCGAACGAATTTTTTTTAAAACGAAATCCCATAATCTTCATGATGTATGTAATAATATCTGAAGCTATCATTAAGTTGATTCACTTAAACAACTTGAAATTTCAAGACGAACCTAGCCTATGAACCGGCCAAAAATCATACATTTCAGTGCGACAATATTTCGTACAAAATTAAGCCACATGTTTTTCTTCTTCAGTTGGTTTTTTTCAAAATGCCTGCGGTAAGAAAGTATTTGCAAAGGAAAAGGCAACAGTATGCCAGAAATATTGCTAGAGAAATAAAATAAAATTCACACTAAAATGTCCTAGTCATGGAGGTATGTACTGTACGCATTAATTAGCAAACATTAGCATAACGTCAAAACAGTGAATTTGTAACGCAGATTTTTGGCCTGTTCGTAGGCTAGGTTCGTCTTGAAATTTCAAGTTGTTAAAGTGAATCAATCTTAATGAAAGTTTCAGACATTATTACATACATTATGAAGATTATAGGATGTCGTTTTAAAAAAATTAGTTCAAGTAGTTTAAAAGCGCTAAAAGTCAAGATTTAGATTACAGTTACACTTAGACAGGTGATGAGAAAGTAGGTTGGTTTTCGAGATCGCAAGAATGAAAATACACTAAACTTTCCTAGCATGGAAATATGATATTAAGCAACATTCCGGAGCTACTCAAGATTAACTTAAGTTCTTTTGAACTCTTTTATCAAATAAGTTATCACGGCTATTGAAAACATGAGATTTGAAATATATTTATGTTTTATTTGAATTCAAACATACATAATTTTTCACTTCTCACGGAGGTTATTTGCTAAACACCAGACTTTAAGATCCTAGTGTTGGATTCTTAGTAGCGGGTCTAGATTGCGCAAAATTCGGCTTTTATCAATTTCCATTTTGTTTGTTTATTGTTGTCATAGTAATATCGATTTTGCTTAAAACTACATTTACACAAATTTCAATCCAACGCCAATTACTGGTGAAAATTTTATAGCGATCGGACAAGAAAACAAAACACTTTAAAGACGATTGAAAAATATCGGTATGGCTTCTGAAAAACTCTATCGAAACACCTTAAGGCGCAAAACTGAAAGTTACAGCCGAAAATAAATGCACAGGTGTGACAATTATAACCGAATAAAAATAAAGAATTGCAAAATCAAACTGAAAGAAAACAAACCAGGAAAATAAAACAAACAAGACCACAGGGGAAGATCAAGAAACAAAACTGAAAGTTGTCGAGGATGGACGTTTAATGTATAAATTTCTGCATTGAAAATTCAAACCCTTTCTTCCTCTATTTGTGCAACACGTATGTGCTATGAATACATACAGTGACCAATTCTACTTACTTCTAAGACCTTTATTTGGGATTTGGGAGACCGAGTAAGATCCCACTCGATCTGCGTCAGGAACAGGGGTGTTCCTCTACAAGGGACCACAGAACAATGGAGCTTTAATAAATATTATTTGTAAATTCACAGTAAAAACATCATCAAACAAAAAAATTCAAATGGACGATATCTTTTATAGGTTTTATACAGTGGTTGTCCTTACCCTTTCTTGAGATGTTAAAACCAGAATAACGGACAATTCAATCTGGGTCTTCCTTTAAAAAAGACAACAAAGCGTCACTGCTGTTAATGTTTTTCAATGCACAGTGACAAGATGAAAATAATGTTTTCTACGCGATATCTAACTTTTTCTGCACTGTATTGTTCAGTCACGGTCTCATATTTTTGCTGTTTTCTTCAAACTTAGAAGTTCAAAAATGAAATTAGTCTATTGTAACTTACGATAATGGTAGAGACTATTAAAAAATATTTTTAAACCTAAAATCTGTCATTTTAATTCGACATTTTGTGTACAAAAAATGACAGTAACTAAAATTGGCGGAGTTTTCAGTATCAGAAATAAATGCCGAAAGACTCATATTACAGGCAAAAGCCGCATATGTTGAATGATTGTATTTTAAATGACGATATTCGCGTCAGACATGATTGTTGATTATCATTGAGTCGAAAAACTTTGTTTTAAGAAAACCGATAACACAGTCCACTATATGAACAAAATTGTTTAGATTTTGTCAAGAAAGAGTCAGGTGACTAAAAGCAAGGAAAGTGAAAAAAAATGAGGGTTCTACTTACCACTTGACTTCTCTTCAGGATATGAAAATTTACAAACGTAACAGATATGTCCACAAGGGAAACTTTTCCTACAAGAAATAGATCACTGACAAACGTTCGATAATTTTTCTAGGTTATTCAACCGTTAACTACAAGCGCTATCCGCTTAAATCAAAAAATTGATAGCTAGATGTTGACAAGAAAAAACTCCTATATGTTTACTTTATCACTATAAAGACTTTCTTTTCCACTCCAGTATATTATATTTTACATCAGGGTTATGTTGGTGGGGGTTTGTTTTTTTTTTGTTAATGTATTTCACAAGGCCATACAAACGCCCAAGAATCACAATTTCTAAGCCAGTTGAATTTGCCGCGTTTATAATCTTGAGCCATTTACAGTTTATAGTAAAAATGCAAAAAAATACATCTCCCTTTTAAAATGCATAGATCATCCTTAATTATAAACACTTATTTGAAAACAAAAACTTTCATAAATCACGTACTTACCGTGTCTAAAAAAGGCTTCAAAAATCCTAAAAATGCTCCGACAGGTTGAACTGAGTTAGGACCTAAAGAATGGGATTCAAAGTTGTAGTCTGATCAGATGAAGTGAAATCTCCTTCAAAAAAATAACAATGACATGAAAATATTACACACTTGTCGATCTGTGGGATAAGCTTTCAATTTCGACGGCATGAGTCTTTTTTTTTTATTGAACACAGTCAGCACATTTTCATTTGTTGTTCAGTTTATTTCTAATTCAAGTCACAAAATCACTGTGTTGATAATGTCTGTTTTCTTAAACATCGACTGCACCTACTTGTATAAAGATAAAGACGGTGAAGGTGCAGCTTAACTCCCTTTAGGACTTATTCCAAAAGGTAGTCTCTCTCGAGTTTTTCTAGTTCCCTTTCGCTTCAAAAAATTCAGCCTTTTTATATTTCAGCTACTTTTTAAAATATTTATGATAACAAAAGACATTAAAAAAAAGGAAAATACATTCTAGTCTTAGTAGTTAGTTGTAACTTTTTTCAAATTTCTATACAGCGCTGACTATATTACCGTGAACACCAAACTATGTCTGGAATGTTTATTGTGTTGTAACAGTCAATGCGAGATCTTAACCCCACAAAAACACAGGCAACGAACGTTTTGTCCTATCGGCCCCACGGAAAAATTATTTTTGTTGTGTTAAGGATACAAACTGTCTTCATTAGGAATTTTAAACGCCGCTGTTCCCCAAGATCCTTTTGGGGACCGAATCCAGGTCTATCGTTCAACGCAAACGCGACGGCGCACCAGCTTTAATGTAACGACATCACCATAAGGATAATACAAAAATCAACAATCGTGATTAGGAAATCCTTGCTAATATTTTCTGTAGACCAAGGTGTTGATTTGTGTGGGCAACAATGAACTCGAAACTATGTGCCAGCAGAGAAGTTCTTGATCGCAAGATGCCACAAAAACTGGAAGACGCTCGAACAAAATTTGCAATCAGGCTGATTTTGCAACTCGTGGTCAACGGTGAGAAGAAGAAGAAGCCGTTAGATTACAGGAAATGGAAAGAGTTTTAATGCTTTGTACTTCCTTATTGGAACAACCGTCAAAAAATTTCTAGTTGCTCTTCTCCGGTTTCGCCGTTGGTTACAACAAATTCTGACACCAAGGGCGTATTATCGTTTCTTACTTTTGGGTAACTACCCATGAATACAATAAGTGCGAATAAAGGCGTTATATTTCGATTTCGATCGTTACACAAAGTTTGACACTTCGGCGCGCTAAAGTCGATTGCGCGGGCCCATCTTGTTCCTTCTTCCCCCCCCCCTGCACCCCCTTTCTCGCTCTCGACTCTTCCCCCCTTTTATCCATTACTTCCCTTCTTCTGGCCTTGATTTTGTCCCCCCCTATCCCCCTTCGCCTCTTTTCGTTTTCTTGTTCCTCTCAGGTTTGTTCTTGTTGTCCTAACCTCTTCTTCCCCCTCGCTGTGCTCACGACTGCCTCGCGACCTCTCGCTCCCACCTCTACATGTGCCCAGTACTTATCCCACTTCGCGCCTTCAACACCTTCTGTGTGAGTGTCCCCTTCCACCTTCTATACCGCTCACACTTCTTGTGAAAAATTTATCCGCCACAAACTCCATTTTGTCCGAATGCATACCAAAGTGTGCTTGCCGTCCCTCAGCGCCGGCGATCGGGATGCCCGGCAAATATGGACGTAAAGAGTGGATCTAGTGCGACATTTGTCCCGACTGTCACCACATAATAAAAATAAACTCTGAGGTCTTGACGGCGACTCCCGTAACGAGAAGGTTTCCATCCAAAGCATCTAGCGCGTCAGCACTGGCACGGAGGTGACGGTTAAACAGACCCGACTCAAAAGGAGGGACTTGCAACCTGCTAAGAAGTCCTAAGCGTCTCCAGGGATCGCTAACGAAAGCATGTACCTGAGGCTAGTAGACACACACACTCGCTATGTGTTTTTGGTACTTGCGTACACAAAACTTACAACGGTTGTGGAGATACGAAGCGTTAAGAATACGCGCACACTGTAACACACACACGATATTACATTCGTATCCTGACAGTTAGCATGAGCGTGAATGAAACCTATGTTAATGTAAGCAGACTTATTGTTTAACTATGTTAGCACGTAGCCAAATTATGTTTGACATTCGCAGAGATCAAGTGAGATTCTTGAATGCTTTATTGAGTCAAGTGTTGGGAAAGATTGTCTAGTCTTACCACAATATGATCTGCATCATGGCAGCTTTCTATTGGTTACATCCATAGTCATGTCTAGCTATAAAAGCACCATTACTCACTGTAGAAGCACTTTCCTTTGGTGGTGTACTGTACTTAGTAAGCTTGGTTCGAAGTAAAGAAAATTCCCACCCTCCCTCCCTGTGTGGAGGATGACTTGTTTGTCAATAAACCCAGGGGTCACCTCCTTCGGGGTTGGCGGTTAAGTCTTCGGGTAGCGACTTCCCCCGAGCTTTGGGCAGCGTCTTTCCCCTTTCATTTGTGCACCTGCCAATAGTCTAGTCCGATCCGGTGCTGGCTTACCCAGCGCCGGAGAGATAAATGAGGCTTTCAAGGTCATGCGGTTACATTTGATCTGCCAATACCCTTGTCCGTTTCCAGTGCGGGGTAGTGCTGGTGATAAGAGAGGCTTGAAAGGTCAGCGTTTTTGCTATTATGTGTGCTATAATATTAATAGGCTATAACATAACACTAAAAGTCAACTCCCACGGAACAGGGACAAGACAGCACAACATAGACAACCTCACTTGTCGCGTATAGCTAAAATGTCATCGTAATGTTTCACTGTCTTTTCTGGTTTTATTTGCGTTTCCTTAAGTGTGCGTGTACTTAATTCGGCAACAGAAATCTTACTAAGAAGAGCGATACCTTTTGAGAAAGTAGCTTGAACGTAAGGTAACACACTGGCCAACAACCGTATTGCAAAGGAGAGTATTAATTGGGTTGAATTGTAAAATAATTCTTTTCTAAGATAGTCATTTTTTGATTATCTGCAATAATTCCGATATGAGCTTCTTGCCACTGAGAACTAGAAAATGTACAACCTCCAATAATGCCTCTTGATATTTGGCCATGCAGGAAGTTCAGGTTTTTTGCAAGAAAATAATTTCACTCCAAAATCGCACTAAAAGAAATGTTCTTTTATTTATTTATTTTTTAACAGACCGGTATCATTCTAGCTATATCTTTCTGTTATCTCCTTCAACTTTATCCTGTAGTTCCTGATATGTTAAACCTGAAAACAAGAGGGAAGAATCACAAACTACAGTCGGAGCTCTCGTAAGCGACCAGCTCGCAAATTCGAAAAAAAGAAGGTCCTAACTAAAGCTGGTCGCTTACAAGAATGACCTTTCGTAATCAACTGCATGGTAAAATAATAGCGGATGGTCTCTTACGAGAACTTCAGAAACTCATCAATAATCTGTTAAGTAAAAAAAAAGAAATAACTGCTTACTAAGTGTCTTTAGATATGATATACACACGGCGAGACTCCTACATTCAGTAATTTTTACAGCAAAATAACCATTAGTGCAGTGTGATGTTTCATTCAAGTGTTTATTTATATGTTATTCTGGTCAGGTGGATGAGTTTAGAAACCCAATGAAAAACGAGTTGAAAACACGGCTTTGAAAGAAACCCATGTTTGAAACGATTTCTTAATCTGCATATTCATAAAGCAACAAAAACACGTGGCGATTAACAACTTTATTTAATCACACATTTTACGAAACAAACTTTAAACCTAAATTATTTACTGCTAACGTTGAATGTAGCGGTACAGTTGTTAAACTACCCAAAACAGAAAAGCCCATTCTTTTTCTAAATTTAAATTCTCGCTCGATGGTGGCGACCTCGTGTTTTGGTTCACTTTCAACCTTGCTGTACACTTCCGATCTAAACTGGCACTGACGTTAGAAATTTTATCAGACCAAATGCACACGTTACCTCGGAATTGCGCTGGCCACACACTTTTCCTCTTCTTCGCTAGTTTTAGGAGGTCTAAATCTGTACTTTGCCATTTGCTCTGTGAACCAACGTGTTCGCTCGAAACTGACAAACAGCTTGGCAACAACGTGACATCAGTTGATGAATATTCAAAAATTGTCACAGCGCAGCAATTAGGTGATAGGATCATGCACATCATGCACATTGTTTTGAGGATCATGCACATTTCACGTCTCAAATACAATAGTTGAATTGGGAAATGTTATTCAAATGATAATTTAAACTAATTTTCTTTGTTGGAGAAGTAATTTCAAAAACTCGTGCTTCGGGTTTCATCAGGTTTCCAAACGCTCGAAAACAATAAAACCACTCGGCCTGCGGCCTCGTGGTTTCAAATGTTTCTCGCGTTTCGAAACCTGATAAAACACTCTAAAAGGTCACTTACAAGATGTTAAAAACAAAGGAAAAGTCAAGCTGGGTAATCCCAAAAGTGGTCACAGTTGCTTCCGGCATCATTTTGGTCGCTTACGTTAGCTTTTCACTACGAAATATAAATCACAGCTCAAAACGGGGTTTTACAAATGTGGTGGATGCAAAATTGACTTCAATTTGAACAACATTAAAGCGACTCTGTGTCTTCTAATTCTTCGGTAAAAAATTCACCAGCAAATGTCATCAAAATGTTGGCTGCTGGTTTAAACCTTGTTATTTTTTCACTGTTTGATAGACGCAACAGCGATAAACCGCTTCTTTCTGGACATTGCCTCTGAACATTGCGTGACCATAAAATACTAGGTGATAAGAACTGAGACAAATTTACAATTTAAATCATTTTCTCAAATAACGTAAATCTCTTTTTTTTTAATCTTAGGTGTCTGAGTTTTCCGGGTCTGAGGTCTGAGGTCTGAGTTTTCGTGACACCCTCTCAGGCACTGGTAAAAGGGAAGCCTGACGGGAATTGACAATTGCTGCTCTGATTAAAAAGGACGGCATACTGAAGAGCCATGTAAGTCCAGTCAAAGAAAGGCTAGCGAGCAAATAGTGAGGCACTTTGCGCAGTTCACGGTGACTTCGAAGCTGATTACAGACCAAAGCGTTTCCAAATGTTAACGCCAAAATGAATATCGACAACATCGGGGAGACCGCGATGGCAAGACTTCTTGGTATTGATGTCGAAAGATCATGGCAGAAACATGCACTTTTGCCGTCCAATTAGGCATTCCTTCTGAAAGGGTTGTTCAGTCGATTTAATTAATACGTGTGTTGTACTGGAGTGAGCCAAACATCCAGAGTATTTTCAAATAGAGTGAATCTACGTGTAAGCGTACGAGATCGGTAGTTAATATAGCACAACAGATCTTCAGCCTAAATATGTTGCGTTTAATTGAAGTGTGTTGTTTCCAACAGGAATCATGTTTTGTAAGGCAAAGACTGTTATTTTGCTTTTTGAATAGGGACCGCAGGAAACACTTCACCTTTGCAACTCTCGAAATTGTACTCGGAAATAAAATCGATGTCAACTCTGGTAAGCCACTATTAACCATATATCGGGTTAAAACTGATTG
>JAHPZR010038299.1:0-52476 GCA_019787425.1 Platygyra sinensis | reverse complement strand
GCGGCAAAGAGAGCAAAGAAAAAATTGCTGACCCAGATTAACGAGCGGATAAAATCAGACCAAAGACCAATGAATGAAGATCTAGCGATGTCAAAATCGTTGGTGTATCGCAAAAGACCACGGCAGAACAAAGTGAATGACCGGCATCGCGAGAAAAACCAGGACCAGTTAAGGGAAATGTAAGCCAAACAGAGGAGAAGAGAGATAGCAGTCATCAGGAGGAGGAAGGTCATCATGAGACAAAGCCCAGTGAAACAACAAAGGAAGAGAAGTCAAAGAAGACAAGGGGTCATCACTCTGTCAAGAAGTGTCCACTCCAGACATGCGAGTACGAGGGCCCTAACCTCCTGAGGCACTTGCATAAAAAGCACAAGATGGTGGAAGAGGAAGTAGTGAAACTAAATTCGATCGTGGGCCTTGAGGGAAAGAGGAGGGGTCCAGGAGGAAGAGCAAAAAGGGATCAAGACTCGGCCTGAAAGTGAAATGGTGTCCTTAAATACGATCAATAGATGCTTCATTTGTGAAACAAAAAAGCATTTGCGTATTTTTTCCCTAACCGCCTTTTCGTATAACGAGGGGGAGGGGGGCAAGGGTGAAATTCGTGGGTTTGAGTTTATGTTCTTTACATAGTCGCGCTAATCCCTCGGTGTTAACATCAATCAAAGCTGGTATTTCCCTAGAGGTGGGGTATGGGGGTGGTAAGGATCTGAAGAGGTTTAGAATTTTTTATCAGACATCATTGAAAGATAAAATTAATGTTGACAGGTAAATGCATCTTCAAGAAATTTGGGCAGGGCAGGTTACCTTCAAGCCGCATGGGTGAATATAAGTGCAGTGAAACTTGTATTAGGGACTTTAAGATTCAGTACAGCGAGGCTCTGGTACGGCTGATGCAACCGAAAGAGACTGGGCCGACTACGCCGTCTCCCGCCAAACTCAAATTGATTAAGTTTTGCGCAGTACGGCGAAGTCGAACTTGATGTAAACAAATGAAACTCTGCTCCAAGTTTTTTTGTTGTTGTCTGTTTGTTTAGAAAAAATGGTCTCTTGGAAAGAATTGAGAGAGCTTATAACGCTCTATTATGACATGAATGTCCTCGATGATGCCGAATTTCTTTTAATGTACGACCTTTACAACCCACAAAACCTGGACTTGCCGTGTGAGTTGTATCCACATTTCGACCTCGAAAACCTGACTGAAGATGAATGTTTGTCCGAATTTCGGTTCATGAAAGCTGACATTCCAAGACTTTCTCGGGCTTTACGGATTCCTGCTGTTATAAGTTGTCACTAAGGGACAATTTGTGACGGAACCGAAGGATTGTGTATGCTTTTGAAGCGGTTGTGTTACCCTTGCCAATACAGTGACATGGTCCACTTGTTCGCAAAGCCCGTTCCTGTATTGTGCATGATAACAAATCAAGTTTTGGATTATATCTATCAAGTTCACAGCCATCACATTCTGCAGTGGAATCATCAGCTACTAAGCCAAGCCAATCTTGAAAGATTTGCCGAAGTTGTTAACTGCAAAGGAAGCCCGCTTGATAACTGTTTTGCTTTTGATGACGGGACAGTTCACCTTACATGTATTTGTAGGCCCGGCACTGTCAACCAGAGGTTGCTTTACAATGGACACAAACGTGTCCATGGAATTAAGTTTCAATCTGTTGTTACCCCAAATGGAATGATTGTAAATATGTATGGCCCTGTTGGTAAGTTGCCTTTTCTTTAGAAAATTGAATCGGGGGTCAAGTGAGGAGGGAACAACCAAAGTGTTTTGTTTTTCCTTTTCATCTTGGGAAATTGCATGGAATTAGACTTCCTGAAAACATACAGCTGCTTTTTCATGAGAAATTTAAGAAACCTCTTACAAAAACACTTCAGTCTCATAGGCAAGCGGACTATTTCCAGAGAAAAGCATGTTTCTTTTTAATACTTTCAATATTTCATAATATATGAATGAACAAATGAATAGTTTGATTTTTTCCCTGAATTGTCATAGTTATAAGAAAAATGAACTATTCCTTTGAGACCCTCAATGCTTCAATGATATTCTTTCCACAAAATGCTATAAGACTTTGGGTTCACTTATCTGACTGAACTTTAACAGTCCTCCATGAATTTTGTTGCAGAGGGCAGAGGGCAGAAAGCATGACGCAGGTATGCTGGCTGATTCTGACCTGTTGCTTGACCTCAATCAGTATGCCTTCAACCTAGCTGGACAACCACTTTGTATTTAGGGAGATCCTGCTTACCCCATTCGTGTACACCTTCAATGTTCATTTAGAAATGAAGCTTTAACCCCACAGATGAAAGCTTACAATACTGCTATGAGCACAGTGAGATCAAGCGTTGAGTGGCTGTTTGGAGACATAATTAGTTACTTCAAGTTTCTGGACTTTAAAAAGAACTTAAAGTTGGGACTGAGTAGTGTGGGGAAAATGTACATTGTTAGTGCTATTCTTAGAAATGGGCTAACATGTCTATATGGAAACACAACCTCAGATTTTTTCCTGTGTGATCCTCCTGACCTTGAAACTTATTTTGCATAAGACCCTGGATACCTCCAGTTCAGGCTGACTGTTTGGAGAATATCTTTAATACTTACAGTACTGTGCAAAAGTAATGCAAACGAAGTTCGTCGAATTTCAATGAATTTTGCCGAAAACAAATGATAATTCGAACGAAACGAAAATTCTAAGAACTCTGAATGAAAGTTCAAATTGCCTATTATTTGTAACACCGCAAAATTTGTTGGTTCTGGACGAAAGTTTGAGCGAAACGCGCATGAAATTTCCATGCCTGCCTTGAATTTTTGTTACTGCACTTCAAGTTTTCGGAAGGGTGCTTTGAAATTTCGGTAAAACATCTCGAATTTACAGAAGTATACTCTTTGAATTTTCTTTAGTTTGATTCGAATTGCTTAATTCTACAACAACTTTAAACGAAAACAAGTGAACGCAAAGCGTCATATTATTCGGCGTGTTGTTCGCGTGATTTCATCTTCTTGAGTATAACTGAATTCAAGAAATGAACTCTTGAATTAAACTCACCTTAATTCCAACCTACGTCAACCAAACGCCTCCAAGCATGTACATCAGTATTCCAATGGTGATAACAGAAACAATCTTGATTTGTTTTCAACAGAATCCGGCATGTGAACGTTCCTTCATCTTGTTCATTCATTGATTTCAGTGCTCAGGCTTACATGGGACCCAGTCTCTACGCGGCCATCAAATGTTATTGTTGACATGGCAACAAAGCAACTAGCAAAAATAAACTACTGAGTAAGCGTTTTTGCTCATAGCAGCTCGTTTCAAGGTTTCAAATTATACACGAGAACGAATTGAATCCCTTTACCTTCAAGATCTTCATCCTGCAGAAATTTTTATTCAGGTGAAGAAGGAAAATTTGCCAGTTAGCTTTGCGAGCATAACTCGCATTATCAAAAAGCTTCAACTGACTGGCTCTGTTAAGAACCTGAAAAGATCTGGAAGGCCACCAAAGCTAACAGCGGAAGCCAAAGCAGTGATAGAAACTATGATGAGGAGAAATGACGAGACTACCAGTATCGCGATCCAGAAGAACCTGGCCAAGCAGGGTGTTGCTGTTCACGTCTCTACAGTTCGAAGGTCTCGAAAGCAGCAAGGCTGGACTTTGCAGACGACACGTTACTGCCAGCTGATAAAACAGAAGAACAAAGTTAAGAGACTTGAGTTCGCTCGGCAAGTGTTGGACAGTGAAGATACGTTTGATGACATTATATTCAGCAACGAGTGCTCTGTTTCCCTGCAGCAATATCGACGCACATGCTACAGGAAAGTCGGTGAACCGACAAAAAGGAAACCAAAACCCAAGCATGCTTTGAAGGTTCACGTCTGGGCCGGAATAAGTCGACACGGCGCAACCAAGATCTGCATCTTCGATGGAATCATGAATGCCATTCTATACTGCAACATCCTACAGAGTACCCTGATCCCATTCCGAATGGAAACACTTCCGGAGCATCGTTTTATGCAGGATAACGATCCAAAGCACACTTCAAAGCGAGCCAAAAGATTTATGGAGGAGAAAGGAGTCAACTGGTGGCGCACTCCCCCAGAGAGCCCCGATCTCAACCCCATAGAGAACCTCTGGCATGAGTTGAAATATTATTTGGAGACCAGAATCAAGCCCAAGACCAAAGAGCAGCTCATCGGCAGAATTAAGAAGTTCTGGAGGAAAAAGGTTACAGTGGAAAAGTGCGGCAAGTACATTGATCACGTCCTGTACAAAGCCATTCCTGCTGTCGTGGAAGCATGCGGTGCGGCCACGAAATATTAAAGCTTTTGAAAGAAAGCTTTACAAACAAACGGCTCCTTTAGGAGCCACCAAATCTGAAAAAAGCAATAACCAACAGAGCAAAATCAGAGTCTCAATATTAAAATTTAATTACTTTAATTCTTCTTAAAACTACCCTACCCAAGCCAAGTCCCTGTCAAGAGGGTTCAAATATCATTCTTTATTAAGTGTTATTCCACGTGTCGCTTAAGTAAACAAAAGTACTGGCGCCCAGCCATATAGTGCAAAATATCGTACGGGCAAAACTTCGTTTACAAAATTCAAGAACTAAAAGAAAAGGAATGAAAATTGCTTTTAACTTGCCACGTTTTTAAGCAACATTCGGAAAAACTTTGTTTACACATTGCGAGAAGACAAAAAACCTTGCCATAACTTTTTTAAAAGAAGTGTCTAAAACCTTTTTTTTCTCAAGTGTTACTCTTAGCAGAAAAGTTTTTTCACACATCATGAGAGTAAACTAAGGCACTGAAATGTCTATTCACTCCGCCGCAACGCTTTAAGCACAAAATTTCTCAAAAGGCGGATAAAAATTTCATTTAACCCTTGTTGCACATTCTCTAGAAGAATCTAAACAACTTGACACGCTTTTTTCACAAGTTTCACTCTAAGCTGAAAAAGTTTTTTTTCACACATTGTGAAAACAAAGGCAATGAAAGTCTATTGATCCCGCCGCAACGCTTTACGCTGCCGCTGTCCTGTTTTGTTGTACTCTTCACTCGGTTATTTGATTTTTTTTTTTGATAACATTTTTTTCTCACAACAATCTTGCAAACATCATCTAAAAAAATTGACACGCCTGTAATTTAGAGTTTGTTGACACATGTCACAAGTCAGCCCACCACGACATCTCAACAATATATTTCTGTTTTACAGATTTATTTTAGAAATAAAGCAAAAACTTGACACGCTTCTTTACCACAAGTTTTACTCTTGACTGAAAAGTTTGGGTCTGTTCATGCGTCTTTGGAGTAAACAAAGACAACGCACCACCTTGAAGCAATTAAGCAAAAAACTCCACCCTCAAAAAGTTTTTGTCAATTGGCCTGTTTGCAATTATAATATCAATCAACTCAATCATGAAAGGAACACAAAAGCGTATAGCTAAGCTTTTCAAAGGTGACTGAGCCCCTTTAAATTAAGAGTTTTACAAGGTGGAAAAAACAATCAAGAGATCACAAACCAAGTAGGATTTAAGTTCTAATTTCTCTCATTAAATTGTTTCATTACTTAATCTTGATTGCAGCAATTATCTTTGGATCCAAGGAAGCAAACTCCTTCGTACCGCTGAGTGTAGAACACCTTAAAATATCCTTTGTAAACAACTTGTCAACAAAGCGCAGAGCCATCATTGTTGGTTTTGATGCAGCAGTGGCATGCTCATAATCCTCTTGTGATAACAGCACATTTTCGGAACCACCAACAGTAACTTTTTCAATCTCTAAAAAAAATCAAATTTTGTTTAATAGAAGGCTTTTGTTGTGGGAGCCGACATAACATCTAGAGAAAATATGCAACACTATAAATGTTTGTAATTTGGTGAAGACAGACAATCAGTAAGAAAAACTAGCTTTGCTATGACAATCTATGGAATTTAAAATAAAAAGCAGAGCTCTCTCTATACATCGTTACTAGCAATACTATCATCCCAGGAAAGAAATCAACTTAATTTCATCAGTTACCTGCTGTATCGTCAAGCACTCTATCCAGGCTTGATAGCGGGTCTGTATGACAAACAGCTGCTGAGTCTATCCTTGGAGTGAAAGCTGTGATATCCAAGGAAGTCAATGACTGGTTTAGACAAAGACCTGGGGTGGAGAACTGAGGTAGGTAATGTGTCTGCTGCTGCTGATGGGTCTGCTGTTGGACAGCACAGGTGCTGATACTGACTGGATTAAATGGAACATGTTGTCCATCTTTGCCTCCTGACATGTGAACGAGCATTCAAGACGTTCAACTATGGTGCGCATTAATGCCAGTTCTGTTGTTACTTTAGCATAATCCACAGTTTCTTTATTGTCAGTTACCTTAAATGAACAAAACAATTTATTGACTGAGTCAGTGTTATATTCTTATTAAAAACAACTGACCATTTTTTTATGAAATGGAAGATCTGTACATCTCCAAATTGATTACTTAAAACTTCTGATTGATTAAAACCCTGGATTAAAACTTTGTCATGCTCCCTTTCATCAATGTCACGTAGAAATTTTACTCTTGCAGTGATAACAGCTAGCTGTATATCAACCTATTTACAGTTACAGACAGACTGCATGGTAAATCCGGAACAAGCGAAGATTATCGTAATGAGTATTGTAATGAGTAATTAAACTAGTAACACAACCATTTGCATGTCCAGTGGGAGAAACATTTTTCTTATTCAGCTGTTTGAGTAACATAGGCAGTTAAAAAAACAAAGGCACATTCTGATTACCTTTCATACATATCCAAAATGAACTACCTTAAAAATAGAGTACTGTAGCTTACTCCAAAACACAACTTTGCTGCAATACATGGAATGACTTCACATCCCTTTTAATCTAATGCCTCTTGCTACAAAGCTCAAATGCAATGAAAGTGAACTGTTCTTAAAAAATCCCGACTCTTTTGAGTCAGTCTTTCTGCAAGAGTTTCTCTAAGACAGACATCATTGCCTGACTTTGCTGTGCCATTAACATCTGCATGTGTTGATTCTGTTGCTGCTGTTGAGCCTGCTGTTGGGCCATTGCCTGCAAGATGGATTGCTGCTGGGTGAACATTGCTTGGAACTGAGCAGCTTTTGTTTCTTCTTCTAATTTCCTTATCATAAGCTCTTCCTCTCTTAAAGCCATGTCTGATTTAGCCTTCACCTGCATTAACTGGAGAGCCTCAGTACTGCTTCTCCTGGATTTTCTTTCCTTTGGCTCTTCGCCGTCTTCAGATTTTCGTTTCTTCGTTTGCCCCATCCATTCCAAAGCTTGGTTTCTGATATCCTCTGCTGTAGCCTTCTCCTGACCTTTCTTTTCACTAGCTTTTGCAATACCATCTCTTTCTCTCTCTGCTATATCCTCAAGAGCTCATCTTGTTCTGGTACAGAGATTCCAGATGCAGCCAATTCTGTTTTTTCATTTTCTTTGAATCTGCCTTGAATAAGGTTAAATCTCTCCCTGACCGCCCGCTGAGATAAATTAGATTTAAATCTCACGGTTTAGCATCCTCCAAGATTCTTGGCAATTTCATCCCACAGTCACTCTGCTTCGTTGGTTCCTTTTTTGTATTTATAAATTTTTAGGGCAAGGACTTCTCGGCAAAGAAGGATATCATGCTCTCTTGTCCATTGCATTGACTTGCTAAAAAAGATAATAGAATAGAAAACAAGCGCTCTTGTGAGTAGAAAAAATAAAACAGCAACCTGTGACACTGTAATTTCTGGAAAAATAAAGAATGTCATCATCTACCTGGGCATTAACCAGCACGAATTCTTTTCAAAATGAGGATTAACTTTTTAACCAAAGCTTTCGGGTAAAAAAGTAAGCATAAAGTTTTCGTCTCCTTAGATGCAGAAGTGAAATGTCTCATCTGAGTTAACAGATCAAGTGGAAATGCTGGGTTTGACATTGAGCCTGATACATTGTCAACAATTATGCATAAAACTATTTTTTAGCTTTACGACTTTTTTTTCAGATCAGGAGAAAAATTCCCCTCTTGATATTGATATATCCTAGAGCTTCCATTAAGCTTACATATGCAGCCGCCTAGATTTGCTAAAGAGTGCATTTGTAATTTCAACGCATCCCACCAGAAGGCGTAGATGCATAAGTCAAAAATTGGTTTACCTTATTTTAAGCCCTGAAAAAAGAAATGTTCTATGAATGCTCTAAGAAAGTTTTCAGTTGTCATTATTCAGGAGTAAATTTCATGAGAAAGATACTGCTTATCATCAAAACAAAGCTATGGAATGGAAAACAATATTCTCTTTCGAACCAAGTAAGCTTATATTCCAGATGTCACCCGTCCTACACTAAGTTACACGGAATTTACGTCAGTGTTTTAGAGTCTAGAAGAGAGCAAAAATAAAAACAACTTCGAACTTACGATGATTGCGATGTGTGCTTGTCCGACTTGTCCGACTTGTCCATCTTTCCGAAACACTTTGAGCAAGTTTTTTTGCTAAAAGAACGTAATAAAACCAAATTCTTTCAAAATATTGTAAAAATTAACGTTTTTATGTCACCTGTTCATTCCAACGAGTAAAGATCCGATAAAAGTACAAGAGTTTACTCACATAGTGAACACTCTGTCAACTTGCCATGTTTGCCGCACCAGACAGTTGTGCTACGGCGGGAAACCTCGCTGGAACATTAAGCAGTGATGTCACCGGAAGTAATCTTTCACACTTTTGCCGTACCAGAGCCTCGCCATACTGAATCTTAAAGTCCCTATTAAGAGGACCGATGGTGGGGAATAAGGCCAATGTGACTGTCTACGTTGAATTTACTTTCAGTTTTCCGTGATGTTCTGACGAAGATGGAAGCCTATTTAAAGATAGTTGAGAAGGGGAATCTGGGAGATGAGGATGCACTCAAGGATCTGGGTCTTGGAGGTATACAGCAAGTTCCATTTAACTCCATCACGAGCCAGCCCACAATGGAGGCCCTCACGGCCGAGTACTCCTGCACCAAAAAGGTGGCACCTGGGGCCAGCATACTCGGCGTCGGTGTGTTAGAAATGCTAGGCAGCGAACTGATGACACTGCTGGACTTTCTGGCGTGCACGCTTTATAAGAGCAAAATCTCTGACAACGTCAAAGCCCGTGATGTGGCCCGTGCACTACAAATTCGAATTCAAAACATCAAGACCTGGTATGACAGTATCAGAGACCTAGACGAAGGGTAACATCGCCACCACACGGGGTGGCTTAATGATTTCATTGACTGAGCAGTAGAGGGTGACTCAGAGGCAATTGTCTTTTTTGGCCTCGACGAAGGACCAATAATAGAAACTGACAACATGAAGGAAATTCCGAGTGTTACTAAGCTCAAAATGTATTTTCGAAGGGCCAAAGAGTCAGCTGCTGTTGGGAAGTACATTGGCGATAAACAGCTAAAAGCTATCGCCAAATCCGTGATGACGTATACAGCGTACCTAGCAGAAATTAAGCACAACTTAAAACTAGAAGTACCCATTGATGGAGAAGATGTGGCTGGAAGTTTATTGGCCCACATTCAAAGCCTCAAAGCATTAGGGGAAAGACTACGAAGGCAACGGATAGGGAAGCACAGTGGCGATGAACACAGCGGCAGAGACAGTGACACCGATGAAGACAAAAATAGTGAGGGAAGAGCCTCTGATCCAGATTACGAGCTTGTGGAAATCGCAACACCAAAGTCTACAGACCAAGAGTTAAAGAGAAACATTGTCCATGAAGCAAGGACAGCAATGCCACCACAAACACAGTTTCCGATGGAAAATAAAGCACCAGAAAAGAAAAACATGAGCCCGACACAAAAGCCGGAAAAGAGTGTGGCCAGCCAGAAAGCCGGTGAGGAACAGAAAAAGAAGAAGGAGAGTCATCACGCTTTCAAGAAGTGCCATATCTGGACGTGTGACTACAAAGAAAAAAAGAAAAAGCGCACTATTTTTGATTTTTAAAACTTCATAAAAAATTAGGGTCTCAACCGAATGCAAAATTTTTTGTGGCATTTTTTCCAAATTCCACACAGGGATTGCACTAAGTGAAAAACATTTTTTGGGGTTATAGGCACAAGAAGAAACAGAAGTAGAGGAAGGCCCAGTTGAATTGAGGTGATGACGATTTTAAGCTAAAAATTCAACTGATTTCTTTGATTTTTTCACGTCCTGAATGAAAATAGTTGAAAATGGAGAGATCAACATATTTTATAAATATGCGAAGAAACATTCATGAAAAAACTTTCACCTGAGGAATTATTCCGTTGTACTAAGTATCTGTCCTGTGACTTTCAGCTAAAGTTAACCTTACAGGTTTAAGGCTCTTTTACGAAGCAAAGATAAAATCATATTTCATCCCTTTTTTGGAAAACCGAAGCCTTCAAAATATGCCGATATTTTAGATACACGAGGTTTTCCTCTCACAAGTCAATTGTTATCACTCACCTAAAATTCATACGATTTCTTTCAGGCGGACGCCAAGAAACAAAGGAACCGTTTAAATCTACGAATGCCCTTGATTTGAGTGTCACAAATCCAAAAGCAACATATTCACACTGGCCAAAACAATGATCAAGACCAAAAGAAACCAATAAGAACTCAATGTAAATGCATTTATTAGGTAGCTTTAAACGTTTCGTCCACCATTCTAGCACCATTTACACATGTTTTTTGTCTCACCAACTCAATGCAATTTTGTTGCGCCGAAGTTGCAACCAGCGGCAATTTTATTGCGTTTTTAGTCCAATTTGTTACACTAAGCATAAATAGCAGTACACGTCTATTTCGTAAACAAAAGCTCTCCGCCAGCTTAAAAATGAAACTGCCGGGATGCTACTTCAGACTCAAATACTGGAAAAATGTTTGAAGTTACTGAGTTAATTGCTTCAGATGTCCATTAAAATGGTGTAGGATACTGCGTCGGACTTTAACGCAGGACAAGATGTTTGAAGTTTCTAAGGGTTTTGCTTCATTTGTCCACGAATAGTCATAGTGTGTGGGATGGTACGTCGGACTTAAATGCTGGATAGTGTAGGATAACGATGGTATGTCGGACTTTAATGCTGAACAAGATGCTTAAAGTTTTCAAGGTTTTTACTTCATTTGTCCACTAAAAGTCATAGTGTGTAGGACGGTATGTCAGACTTTAATGCTATACAAGATGTTTGAAGTTTCCAAGGTTTCTACTTCATTTGTCCACTAATAGTTACAGTGTGTATAATGGTATGTCGGACTTTAATACTGAACAAGATATTTGAAGTTTCTAAGGTTTTTACTTCATTTGTCCACTAATAGTCACAGTGTGTAGGATCGTATGTCGGACTTTAATGCTGAAGAAGATGCTTGAAGTTTGTAAGATTTTTACTTCATTTGTCCATTAATAGTCAAAGTGTGTAGGATGGTATGTCGCACTTTAATGTTGAAGAAGATGTTTGAAGTTTCTAAGGTTTTCACTTCACTTGGCCATTAATAGTCATAGTGTGTAGGATGGTATGTCGGACTTTAATGCTGCACAAGATGTTTGAATTTTATTTAAGGAATGGACAATGTCTAGCATGCGTCCATCCAATTCGGGATACACTTGGATAGTTGGGAGAGCACGAAGGTAGCGTAAGAGATGCTCGAGAGCATCTGTAGCTACCTAAGAGAGCATGTCTAGCTACCTAAGTGGTCTCCCATTAACAGGCTAACCTTAGCTTTATTTAGGCTAACTGACCTTTGAGATATTTAAAATAACTAGGCCACTACTAAGGCTAAATAGCACTACAGTTAAGCTAAATATCACTAGCCTGTACTACATTAGCGGTGGCGGTGGCGGTTAGCTCTCAATAATGGTAATGGAAAATGATACCATTTCCCTGGTCTGCATTTCACCCCAGTGAACATTTTACCCACCGTCTGCAGCCTGCTGTCTGCATTTTACATCGACCGAGGTAGGACATTTACTACACAGAGAAAAATTTTTGCTAAGAAATTTCTCTCACATTTACTTTACAGGTTTTTAATCGCTACATAACAGACTGGAATAGCATTCCATCAAACATTATGCATGCGTCTTCATTGAGTAGTTTTAAATCCTATCTTTTAGATCATTTGTGTCAATCTTAAAATGAGATGTGATTCGTTTGGTTAGCTTTCTTTTTTTCAAATTTTCATAGATAATTTAGTCGTGGAGAATATTCTTAGTATTGGAATTTAGTTTCCCCCAACTATTCTCCGGTCATGCGTTTTTATTTATTTTTATTCTTTTCTCGAATTTTATTTCTATTGTACATACATTACCATGACAAAGCATTATTAAACTTAAACTTAAACTTAAAATTTAAACTTAAACTTGAACTTAAAAGAAGTGCATTTGGCATGTCCTATATACACAGCATTGGATAGCAACAATACAAAGGAGGTTGACACCATGAATGAAAGTGCACAATGCCTGGCAGATAGAATTTAAACAAGATATTCCCATTCAAGTGTTCAGTTTATTTCTGAAAGCTGTGCAGAAGGCTCATAGTGCATTTGGCCTGTCCTACACAGAAACAAAAAAACAATTTCGCTTTAGTACACAGAGAGAAGTGTCCAATCAGGGACTTGTCAGGCTTGGACCAAATTAAGTGTGAAGCCCTGTTAGAAAGATAAGTCATCCCAAGCCATCCACAAAGGAGTAGATATGCCACCAAAAGCTAAACCGTTTTAATGTTGGACTTTTCAATAAAATCAAAAAACTGGATAGAGATGCAGCACAGCGGGAGAACACAAAACTTATGACCTGTGTAGCTGAGGAAAGCAGGAAACTGAAGTCAATCCAAATGAAGTTGAAAAGGCTTCAGGCAAACGTTTCAAATAATTATAAAGTTAATTGATTGTCATTTTTTATTGATTTATTTGTCAAATTATTTTTATTTGTTTATTTTACTTTTCCCCATCCATACATGCACATGCATATTAGTTTAGAGAACTTTGCAATCGATCCAGCATATAGGATACTTGGCAGTCGCTTGCTTTAGTGCAGCTGCATGCCCCAAAGCAATAGAAGGGGCCACTTTAACTTTTCGAACTTATAGAATTGCTTCTGTAATAACCACCTTGTGATTAGCTCCGCCGGCTGATGAAACTAAGCAGAAAGAATTTTTGGCACTATTGAGCTCTATCCTTAGATTAACTTCGTTTAAAATCAAACGGTCTTGGAAGAAAATATCGCTGTGGACCTATCATATCCACCATGCACCTTTGTTTTGTGAATGTATAGCGACCTTTTAAACCAATATTAGCATCATCATCGCCGGCCACAGGATTTACAGCATCCATCTTCCCGGGAGTGTCCTTGTAAAACATAGCCATTGTTAGTTGACTCGAATTTGCATCTTCTCCGTAGTTCAGCAATGTTTCAATCATCGCACGATATGGATAAGTATTAGTCGGCGGGGAAATAAGCTGCTTGACAAATTGCGATAGTTCGCCGCATTTTTGCAACACCTATTGTTTGGAACGGCCTGATCATTTGAGCGATATTTCATGGTGCATGGTAGTTTGCTGCGATCTTTCGCGGGACAATTTGCTCCTCATGAAAGTTCATAGCGAACTTTCCTGAAGATTTGAGCACTTTCGAGCAAAGTTTGCAATGAAGAAAATATGAAACTTGCTTCTTGATTTCTCTGTTGTGCTGGCGTAAAACTGGGCAAAAGCGCGTTTCCTTATTAAAGTTGTAAATTAATCGAACAACTACTGATAACAACTTACCTTTTTAGTCTCCAAAAAAAACTTGAGAGTGGGCTTGATCCCAAAAGCAATACCGTTTGTTTTAAACAAGTTGATTCGAGTGATAAACTGTTGCATGAACGCCATGTACGTTGTATAAAATAAAACGATTTTTCTTGCTCACCCCAGTCCCCGTGAAAGTGGTGGTTTGTTACCATAGTGATGCTTTGTGAATAGCGAGCAGGCAACACCTTCAAGTAAGGTTATTGACTTTCAAGCACTTGTAATCATGCCGAAAGTCTTTAATTATACAAGAACTTGAATTGAGCTCCTTGACAAACAAGGTCTCCCCTAGTTGGGATATTAAGGTCCCTAAAAAAACAAAAGTTTGGTCGTCAGCTTTTCAAGCGTTACACAAATCATCAAGAAGCTTTGGATTACCGGCTCTGTGGCAAATTGACCGCGTTCTGGCAGACCTGCAAAGCTATTAATATTGATATATTTACTCTGTGCTTTTCGAATCGACAATTTGTATAGTCATTGCGAATTGCAATATCATAAGGTAACTAAGCCAAATATGAAAGGGAAAAGCAAACCAGCTCACATTAAAAGTTCATGTTAGGATTTACAAGATTTTTTTTTGTTCGAGTTTTGAAAATTAATGTACAGTGGAACCCCGCCATAACGAAGTGCCATAGCACTGAAAAATGCTCATTATAGCAGGGTCGTTATAGCAAAGACCCCGTTACAACAAATTACCTCGTTAACAGCAAAAATATTTGTTATAGCAAATTAGAGGCTGTTCACGGTCTAAACATACTAAAAACTCAGAATCGAATGACACTTGCATTTCCAACTGATGCGTTTGTCTCTGCCGGGATGACAGAGACAAAGCAATGACTGGAAATATGTCTGTGGCAAGTTAAAATGCAAGGCAACTGGGATCGAATCAACAAAAACCCTTGTTATTACAAGCTATTGGCATCGACTCGAAATGTTTATCGACGTGGAAACGTTCATAACAAACCACCAAACATGTGAAATTTTTGCTTTTTCGGACATCATCCACGTAACTTCAGATATTTTGATTTTCTGTGGAACAAACAGAGGTTGCTGACCTTACGAGAATGGTAAGTCACTCAGAAATCTGTTCACAGTGCTTCAGTACGTCTGACCGTTTCTCAACTTGAGCCAAGCCAGTGAATTGCTTAAAACTCTTCGCAAATAGCATTTCTGCCCTTTGAATGTTAGCTGTGTGACTTATTTACACGTCCAACAATTGAAAATTATCACTTGTAAGTTATCAGCTTCAATTGAAAGCACAGTCATGAATGAAAAACAAAGATATATTTCATGCAAGTTACATAACCAGTCGATCACGTGGTGGAGTTACCTGAACGCTGCTAAACTATTGTTGAGTGTCTAGCGAAATTTTGGGTCTTGGCTGGTGAAGTAACTCGAATTGTCGTTGAGGCAGCGAAAGTTCTTAGATACATCGCTCTTTGTTCCAGCAAAAATGCCTTTGAAACAGCGTGAAGTTACATTCAAACTTTTACACTAACTTTTGCTCGGAAGTTCGGGGGAACAAAAAACGAAATTTGCGCTTTTTGCTTGCATTACTTTTGCACAATACTGTATTCCAGATCATCAAATTTAAGCCTTGGGGCAATGGACAAGCTTGGCTTATTTATCGTGCATTCGAACTCCAGTGGAGTCATTATCTCAATTGTCTAAGCAGCTTTCACAGTCAGCTGCTCGTTGACAGCAGGGATCGGATCCATCAGTGTCTCTGTCATCACTGGCCTTGCCCACTTCATATCTGAATAGGCTATTGTGGTTTAGACCTTTTATCGTAGAATGTGCCTGCTCCTTAGCTGTCTATCGATGGTGATCTTCATTCTTGGCATGGCCGATGACCATCCCGGGTGTTCCATGGATTTGGACGTTCCACGTTGCACGGATTTGGTTTGTCAGGCTCAGCAGCACCGCATTTTGCTAGCCCTTAGTGTCCAGTTGGGCAGACATGGTAGGTCACTGTGTGGTATGTACGTCATTCAGTTTGTTTGTTGGGTTGAGCTTGCTAATTGGTGCTTAGAAGGTAGTGGGGTTTTGGCCCCTCTTCCACCCTGTGCACGGGCCCTTCTTTCTCCAAGCACTTTGGAGGGAGGGGTTTGGTGGCTGCCATTCACAGGGTTGTCATGGATACCCTACACGTTCAGCTCGGTTTGATTCATGGCCTCACCCTCCTTTCTAGGCACCATTCCCCAAGCTTATCTATTGTTGATGAGTTTAAATGTGGCTAAATGTAATTTAGGCTAAGTTAAACACAAGACAATGCTGGCCAGCAGTATCTCCCAGGGTTCTGGTGCGGGGTGGCTGGGGGTTTTATGCAGGGGCCACACATGGCTTACAGCTCAGCTTCGGATGCCAAGTCATTTACGTTTTGTTAATGCTGTCAGGTAGCTCGCACTGTGATCTTATTCCCGGCCAGCCCCTCCCTCTTGCTTTGGTAAGTATGTGGTAAGTATTTGTGTTTCCACTGACCTGTCAGTGTGACGGTGCCGGATGGGTGGCTGCCACTCACAGGGTTGTCATGTTTACCCTACACTTTTGGCTTGGTTTGATTCGTGGCCTTACCCTCCTTTCTAGGCACCATTCCCCAAGCTTATCTATTGTTGATGAGTTTAATTGCGAGATCTGCACATGATCATGTTTATTTGAGGCAGAAGTCCACTGAGGGAAATAGCCCAAAGATCTCTGGGCTCATGTTTGGTGTAAAACGAACAATAACATGCTATTGTTGTACCCTTTTGTCCAAGATGCAAATGACTCCTTTGTTCCTTGTTTTGCTTTTGTCCTATGCATTATGACGTCAGCTGTTGTTTTACATGGATCATAAACTGATCTCTGGCCTAATGTTGAAATATGTTTTAGTTGTTTAAGAAGCACAGTGACAGTATTTTGAATTACTTTGACCATTGACAAAATTACTGTTAAATTGAAGGAAACACTTTACAAAGATAGAAAAAAAACAGAGATAAACTAACAATAAACCACAAAGGAAATATATTAATTAGTCAGCCAGATAGACTTATACTTCCTTGTCTCCTGTTGTGTTTATAGGATCATCTTGTCGAACTCAAGTGTTGAAACACTTAAAGAAGAAATTCACATTATCTCAAGATGAGGAGCATTTTGGTGTGAACTATTTTCAAAGCCATGCAACTCTCACAGCTCCTTCAAGTATTCCTGCAAGTACTCCATTACATCAAAATACAAGTATCTTTCAAGAGGACTGGGCTTCTCTTCCACCCCTATTCAGAAATTCTCCATCTGCAAAGGCTCTAAGGAGCGAGTCACCTTTGGGTGAAGCAATCCCTTGCTTGATTACTTTGTTTAAGGAACAGATGTCAAGCAAGATGAGGCAACAGTTGATACATTTTATGCTCAAAATAATATTAGAACAAGAACATGGCCTCGAATTCCTCCAATTTTTTAATGGTGACTGTTTAAATCAAATTACAAGGTCTATTCTGACAACGTACAAAGCTGGAAAGGAGAACATTATTAATCAATTTGCAAATATTGCCGAAAAAAAAATGGACATGGAACGTATGCCTTTTGGTTTAATTAATTATAATATCCGTTTTTTTTAATGCCAAGAAAACTGTCAAACTGAAGATGGAAGATCATTATGCTATGTGGCAGGAAACAATGTTTGCCCATTATGGCCGCAAGTGGGTATCACTGAATCGTAGTCCTATGTGGCAGTATGATGAGAAAGTCCAAGATGTAACAAAATCCAATGCTGGGTATGATATTTTGGCAGAGGCCCTTAGATCCTCTGGTGTTCATATGGATGATGATATTGATGTGCATGATGTTTCTAAGTTGGTGCCAGAATTTGAAAGTGGAAGTTCTTCTGTGGTGGGCAATGAGGCAGAAGCGTTTACCCAGAATGAGAGAGATGATCTTGTGCCTGTTTCTGGGCTTAGTGCTGACACATGTTTCGTTGTGGAAGAAGATATGTCCCTGCCGTGTGAACATACAGAATTGTCTTCATGCGAGTGTGAAGATGTTGCTGATGAAGAACCTGAGCATGTGGTTGTTAGTCCAGTTTCTAACGAAGCCAGTGCAGCAGTACAGTCGCATGGATCAGAACCAGTTGCAGTTTCAACCTTGGTCTTCACTCTCTGGAGCTGACATTGAAGAAATTCATGAAAGCAGGGACCGTCCATTCCTGGTGAAACAACTTCGTGGTGTAACGCCACAAAAGCATACAGTAAAAAATTACAGTGTCCTCTATAAGCCGGAAAAGGTAAATATTGTGATTACTGCAAAGATGTCGATAGACTGTGGTTGTATAGTAAGATAAATGTGCCATCATTCCAGCTACTCTTGGCAGCACCAGAATAACTTTTTCAGCTGCTCCTGGCAAATGCCTACTTATGTTTTCTCGAGTTTGCTATTCTTATTTATTTGAGTTTGAAATACTGTTGAGTACATCCTGAATGTCATTGTGTAGTTGGACATCTGTTCTGCTCCAATACTGTATATGACTGTATGAAGGAAAGTATTACATAATGGCAGTTTTGTGGAACTCAATACTACGTCGACTACAGTACAGCCCAAAAATAATGCACACGCAAGAAGTGGCGCAAGAAGTTCTTGCACCGCAAGAACACGCAAGTGGCAAAAAGAAGTTAAATTGCGCTTTATCCGCAAGAAGTTCCAAACGCAAGAAGTTCAAAATCCTACCTGCAAGAAGTCGCAAGAAGTTACGAGTTCTAACACAAACTGCAAATAACTGCAAAAAGTTTACAGTAGTTGGCTTAACCAGCAATAGATAGATTTAGAACCACGTTTATGGTAAACAAAATTAGATTGATATAAAGTTTCATGGATGAGGCTGATCTATTTTGCAATTTGAATATCCTTAATTTTTACGAATTGGTGAAAATAATGATTATGAATTGATAATGCCACCCCTCCTCTCTCCCCAGTCTCTCATTGTAAGAAAAGAGGGCACAGCCCACAACTTGGCCTTTTGATACGTACATTATCCGTCAATCTTATCAGGGAATCTTCAGGCAGTTAATGCACCTGTGACATTATCTGCTCAACGAGATGAACTGTCACTTTGACTGATGAGGTCTAATTGAGATAAGCACCACTGGAAGGGTTTGCTATGCCCAATCCTTCTAAACAGACTGGAAGTTCCAGTATGTCTGTCAATTTGGCTGCACTGACAATGTATAATGGCAGAAATGAGAGCGCAGGATATTGCGGTTTACGGTTGTTCAAATACGTTTTTGATGTCTGGCAGAGCTCTCAGGAAATAGGTCCAACGATGCTTTAATCCAAATGTGTATGCTGCATAGGAAGCTCGAGGTCGAGTCACAGCAAATTCAGCTAGCTTGGTAAAAATAACAAAGACAATGATAATGATGATAATGGTGATGGTACTAGTACTGGTACTGGTATGTTCTGTTACTGGTATGTACTGGCATTGGCATTGGCAATGGCAATGATAGTGATAACAATAATAATAATCATCATCATCATCATCATCTACATATTTTAAGAGGAGGCCACCATTACTATGCGTGGTTTTCAGGATGGTCCTCTGTAAATTGGCATTGGTAATGGTAGTTATAATGATGATAATAATAAACTACATAGTGTAAGAGGAGGTCACCATCACTATGATTGGTGTTAAGGACGGTCTTCTATAAAATTAAAATACAAAATTCAAAAGCTAAAATAACAAAATCCATAAATGGAATATTAGCAGTAAACTAGGAACAGTTAAAAACTCCATTGAAATTGTACACATGAAGCCAAAAAGTCAAGTAAATGCTACCCTGT
This sequence comes from Platygyra sinensis, assembly GCA_019787425.1. Lineage (NCBI taxonomy): Eukaryota > Metazoa > Cnidaria > Anthozoa > Scleractinia > Merulinidae > Platygyra > Platygyra sinensis. Next base: position 32,907 of record JAHPZR010038299.1, on the reverse strand, counting down.
GTGGCTTGCAGTATGCTTTGAATGTAGAAATGACAAGCAGAAAGTTTTCCTGCCCTTGATTCTCACAGAACCTCCTTCAAAATTTTGGAACTGGCACTGCCAAAAAACATTCTTTGACCTTGACCAATTAAGAAAAAAGACCAGAATTTCTCTAAGCATTTATTTCCCATTTATAGTCTCAACTCATATATCTCAAGAACATTTACTGTATACCATCATAAACTTTTAAAAATGTGTTCTGACTTTTTATACTGTTTTTGTACCAAGGCATCATATCGAAGAGGCTTGTTTTGAAAGATTTTGTTCTTCGTGACAACTGGACAATGACCACCATTAAAAGTCACCAGGTATTTCATTTCCTCTGTTCCATTCTTCTTAACTTGAGACTGAATGACAAACACTACCAGAAGAGACACGGTTTAAAATTAGATTGATATAAAGTTTCATGGATGAGGCTGATCTATTTTGCAATTTGAATATGCTTAATTTTTAAGAATTGGTGAAAATGATGATTATGAATTGATAATGACACCCCTCCTCTCTCCCCACTCTCTCATTGTAAGAAAAGAGGCCACAGCCGACAACTTGGCCTTTAGATACGTACATTATCCGTCAATCTCATCAGTGAATCTTCAGGCAGTTAATGCACGTGACATCATCTGCTCAACGAGATGAACCGCCACTTTGATGAGGTCTAATTGAGATAAGCACCACTGGAAGGGTTTGCTACCCCCAATCCTCCTAAACAGACTGGAAGTTCCAGTATGTCTGTCAAATTGGCTGCACTGCCGATGTATAATGGCAGACATGAGAGTGCGGGATATTGCGGTTTATGGTTGTTCAAGTAAGTTTTTGATGTCTGGCAGAGTTCTCAGGAAATAGGTCCAACGATGCTTTAATCCAAATGTGTATGCTGCATAGGACGCTCGAGGTCGAGTCACGGCAAATTCAGCTAGCTTGGTAAAAAAAAACAAAGACAATGATAATGATGATGACGGTGATGGTACTAGTACTGGTACTGGTATGTACTGGCATTGGCATTGGCAATGGCAATGATAGTGATAATAATAATGATAATAATTTTTTAAAAAAATAATAATAATAATACTAATAATAATAATAATAATAATAATCTACATATTTTACGAGGAGACCACCATTACTATGAGTGGTTTTCAGGATAGTTCTGTAAATTGGCATTGGTAATGGTAGTTATAATGGTAGTTATAATGATGATAATAATAATAAACTACATATTTTATGAGGAGGCCACCATCACTATGATTGGTGTTAAGGACGGTCCTCTATAAAATTAAAATACAAAATTCAAAAGCTAAAATAACAAAATCCATAAATGGAATATTAGCAGTAAACTAGGAACAGTTAAAAACTCCATTGACATTGTACACATGAAGCCAAAAAGTCAAGTAAATGCTACCCTGTGTGGCTTGCAGTATACTTTGAATGAAGAAATGACAAGCAGAAAGTTTTCCTGCTCTTGATTCTCACAGAACCTCCTTCAAAATTTTGGAACTGGCACTGCCAAAAAACATTCTTTGACCTTGACCAATTAAGAAAAAAGACCAGAATTTCTCTAAGCATTTATTTCCCATTTATAGTCTCAACTTGTATATCTCAAGAACATTTACTGTATACCATCATAAACTTTTAAAAATGTGTTCTGACTTTTTATACTGTTTTTGTACCAAGGCATCATATCGAAGAGGCTTGTTTTGAAAGATTTTGTTCTTCGTGACAACTGGACGATGACCGCCATTAAAAGTCACCAGGTATTTCATTTCCTCTGTTCCATTCTTCTTAACTTGAGACTGAATGACAAACATTTCCAGAAGAGACACGGTTTAAAATTAGATTGATATAAAGTTTCATGGACGAGGCTGATCTATTTTGCAACTTGAATACCCTTAATTTTTACGAATTGGTGAAAATAATGATTATGAATTGATGACACATCTCCTCTCTTCCCAGTCTCTCATTGTAAGGAAAGAGGGCACAGCCTACAACTTGGTCTTTTGATACGTACATTATCCGTCAATCTTATCAGGGAATCTTCAGGCAGTTAATGCACCTGTGACATCATCTGCTCAACGAGATGAACCGTCACTTTGACTGATGAGGTCTAATTGAGACAAGCACCACTGGAAGGGTTTGCTATGCCCAATCCTCCTAAACAGACCTGAAGTTCCAGTATGTCTGTCAAATTGGCTGCACTGCCAATGTATAATGGCAGAAATGAGAGCGCAGGATATTGCGGTTTATGGTTGTTCAAGTAAGTTTTTTATGTCTGGCAGAGCTCTCAGGAAATAGGTCCAACGATGCTTTAATCCAAATGTGTATGCTGCATAGGACGCTCGAGGTCGAGTCACAGCAAATTCAGCTAGCTTGGTAAAAATAACAAAGACAATGATAATGATGATGATGGTGATGGTACTAGTACTGGTACTGGTATGTACTGGCATTGGCATTGGCAATGGCAATGATAGTGATAATAATAATAATAATAATAATAATAATAATAATAGTAATAGTAATAATAATCTACACATTGTACTGGCATTGGCATTGGCAATGGCAATGATAGTGATAATAATAATAATAATAATAATAATAATAGTAATAGTAATAATAATCTACACATTCTAAGAGGAGGCCACCATTACTATGCGTGGTTTTCAGGATGGTCCTCTGTAAATTGGCATTGGTAATGGTATTTATAATGATGATGATAATAATAAACTACATATTTTAAGAGGAGGCCACCATCACTATGATTGGTTTTCAGGACGGTCCTCTATAAAATTAAAATACAAAATTCAAAACCTAAAATAACAAAATCCATAAATGGAATATTAGCAGTAAACTAGGAACAGTTAAAAACTCCATTGAAATTGTACACATGAAGCCAAAAAGTCAAGTAAATGCTACCCTGTGTGGCTTGCAGTATACTTTGAATGTAGAAATGACAAGCAGAAAGTTTTCCTGCCCTTGATTCTCACAGAACCTCCTTCAAAATTTTGGAACTGGCACTGCCAAAAAACATTCTTTGACCTTGACCATTTAAGAAAAAGACCAGAATTTCTCTAAGCATTTATTTCCCATTTATAGTCTCAACTTGTATATCTCAAGAACATTTACTGTATACCATCATAAACTTTTAAAAATGTGTTCTGACTTTTTATACTGTTTTTGTACCAAGGCATCATATCGAAGAGGCTTGTTTTGAAAGATTTTGTTCTTCGTGACAACTGGATGATGACCGCCATTAAAAGTCACCAGGTATTTCATTTCCTCTGTTCCATTCTTCTTAACTTGAGACTGAATGACAAACATTTCCAGAAGAGACACGGTTTAAAATTAGATTGATATAAAGTTTCATGGATGAGGCTGATCTCTTTTGCAATTTGAATATCCTTAATTTTTACGAATTGGTGAAAATGATGATTATGAATTGATAATGACACCCCTCCTCTCTCCCCAGTCTCTCATTGTAAGAAAAGAGGGCACAGCCGACAACTTGGCCTTTAGATACGTACATGTTCCCATTCCATTAGTGGAACACCAGGTCTTGAGGCTAAATTTGCTATTGTGATGAAAATTGGTGGAAATACCTCTACACTTTGCTTCCAAGAAGCCAAACACCTTACTTTTTCCTGTTGGGAAACAAAGCTCATTCAAAACTGTGCAGTTTAAGGCAAAACAATATGGCAAGATTTGTTCCTGATTGATTTAGTCTTAGTTCTGTTCGTGTTTTGTTTAATTCTAACTTTCATTGTTATAAGCTTTCAGTTCTTCCGAAGTTTGCTGTTGGATTAACTGTACCTCCTTACATACTGAAAACGGATAATGAAATCACAGTTGACATAACTACAAGGTATGAGTGGTAACATCTAACTTGCTTTTGGAGTTCCCATATGAAAGGTCAGGGATGATCGTTGTCTCACTTAGGGTAATATATAGATTTAGGCCAGGCAAAAGTTTGCTGTTGGATTAACTGTACCTCCTTACATACTGAAATCGGATAATGAAATCACAGTCGAGATAACTACAAGGTATGAGTGATAACATCTGACTTCCTTTTTGAAATCGCAATTTCTCATTTCTATGAAGTCTCAAGACACTTGCGCCTTTTTTTACACACGCAAACAGTTTCAAAATGGCACATGCATGCAAATAACTATCTCGTTATTTTACGTGGCAGCTTAAACACCCTGAAGAAGGCAGTAATTCCTTAGAATCATTCTTGTAACAGCTGCTGTCAACCAGCAGTTTGCTGGTACAGAAATCATTGTGGAAACCACACTGGCTAACCACATCTGATTTCCCTGGGCATCAACTCTACCTTTGAGGTTTTCAATATGTGATTTCATCTGCTGGTTTGAAGAAAGAATCTGTTGGCTCCTGGTTGCACTAAGGCTGCTGGTTCTGTTTCTTAACCAGCACTACATTTCACCAGATGAGTGAACATGTCATCATCGTGGGATGATGAGATAGACCGCCTGCTTGTGGAACTATCCATATGGCGAATGACCACTCAGTAAAGAACAATGGACAGTTATTAAGTTACACACATACAGTCATTCAACACCTAAACCATACCAAACTGAATGAAAAGTTTGGAATAAATTTCCAAGTACCTTGAGTATCAGTGCACTATACCGTAACGCAAACCCTAAAAAACTGAAGAAGGATACCAGTTAAGTCCCACCTGTATCTAAGATATGTCATCTAGGGCTTTAAATCTGGCAGGTCAAGTACCAAACTACCTCAGTTCAAATTTTATTTCCAGAGGGAACATTACCAGTTGAACGGCCAGATCATCTACCCAACTTAATATACTGCCGAGTCGGGACAGAGATCTTTTTATTACAAAACTGTAACTTTGTGGAATGCCTTAAAACCCCATTTTAAATTAAGTGAATCTCATCACTTAAATCAATGCTTAATGTCCAATTAGAAATGTAAATACTATTTCAATAATTATTGTTTATCAATAATTTTTTAGTTCTTTTTTTTTTAAAATTTCAATTTTTATTATTATTATTATCATCATCATTATTATCATCATTATCATCACTATCATTATTATTATTATCATTATTATCATTATATTATTATTATTATTATCATTCTCATTCTCATTATTATCATTATTATTATTATTATTATCATTCTCATTCTCATTATTATCATTATTATCATTATCATCATTATCATCATTATCATCATCATTATTATTATTATTATTATCATCATCTCTGGAAAGCCCCCACGGGGAGTTGACAAAATTTGTATTATATTGTATTTCAATGTATAAAGAGTAAAGTAATTGAAACAAATATTGCTTTAAGGACTTCTTCAGCCTGTTTTCTTTGCATGAACTGTGTCTACCATCTAGGTTGTAAAAACAAAGCTTATGATAGGCAGCACTCAAGGACAAAATTTTGTTCCATGTCTCATGCAAAAAATGGTGCAACTGTAAATAGTAGCTTTGTTGTTTCTTTGCAAAAGATGAATGATGATGATAATAATGAGAATGAGAATGATAATAATAATAATAATAATGATAATAATGAGAATGAGAATGATAATAATAATAATAATATAATGATAATAATGATAATAATAATAATGATAGTGATGATAATGATGATAATAATGATGATGATAATAATAATAATAAAAATTGAAATTTTAAAAAAAAAAAGAACTAAAAAATTATTGATAAACAATAATTATTGAAATAGTATTTACATTTCTAATTGGACATTAAGCATTGATTTAAGTGATGAGATTCACTTAATTTAAAATGGGGTTTTAAGGCATTCCACAAAGTTACAGTTTTGTAATAAAAAGATCTCTGTCCCGACTCGGCAGTATATTAAGTTGGGTAGATGATCTGGCCGTTCAACTGGTAATGTTCCCTCTGGAAATAAAATTTGAACTGAGGTAGTTTGGTACTTGACCTGCCAGATTTAAAGCCCTAGATGACATATCTTAGATACAGGTGGGACTTAACTGGTATCCTTCTTCAGTTTTTTAGGGTTTGCGTTACGGTATAGTGCACTGATACTCAAGGTACTTGGAAATTTATTCCAAACTTTTCATTCAGTTTGGTATGGTTTAGGTGTTGAATGACTGTATGTGTGTAACTTAATAACTGTCCATTGTTCTTTACTGAGTGGTCATTCGCCATATGGATAGTTCCACAAGCAGGCGGTCTATCTCATCATCCCACGATGATGACATGTTCACTCATCTGGTGAAATGTAGTGCTGGTTAAGAAACAGAACCAGCAGCCTTAGTGCAACCAGGAGCCAACAGATTCTTTCTTCAAACCAGCAGATGAAATCACATATTGAAAACCTCAAAGGTAGAGTTGATGCCCAGGGAAATCAGATGTGGTTAGCCAGTGTGGTTTCCACAATGATTTCTGTACCAGCAAACTGCTGGTTGACAGCAGCTGTTACAAGAATGATTCTAAGGAATTACTGCCTTCTTCAGGGTGTTTAAGCTGCCACGTAAAATAACGAGATAGTTATTTGCATGCATGTGCCATTTTGAAACTGTTTGCGTGTGTAAAAAAAGGCGCAAGTGTCTTGAGACTTCATAGAAATGAGAAATTGCGATTTCAAAAAGGAAGTCAGATGTTATCACTCATACCTTGTAGTTATCTCGACTGTGATTTCATTATCCGATTTCAGTATGTAAGGAGGTACAGTTAATCCAACAGCAAACTTTTGCCTGGCCTAAATCTATATATTACCCTAAGTGAGACAACGATCATCCCTGACCTTTCATATGGGAACTCCAAAAGCAAGTTAGATGTTACCACTCATACCTTGTAGTTATGTCAACTGTGATTTCATTATCCGTTTTCAGTATGTAAGGAGGTACAGTTAATCCAACAGCAAACTTCGGAAGAACTGAAAGCTTATAACAATGAAAGTTAGAATTAAACAAAACACGAACAGAACTAAGACTAAATCAATCAGGAACAAATCTTGCCATATTGTTTTGCCTTAAACTGCACAGTTTTGAATGAGCTTTGTTTCCCAACAGGAAAAAGTAAGGTGTTTGGCTTCTTGGAAGCAAAGTGTAGAGGTATTTCCACCAATTTTCATCACAATAGCAAATTTAGCCTCAAGACCTGGTGTTCCACTAATGGAATGGGAACATGTACGTATCTAAAGGCCAAGTTGTCGGCTGTGCCCTCTTTTCTTACAATGAGAGACTGGGGAGAGAGGAGGGGTGTCATTATCAATTCATAATCATCATTTTCACCAATTCGTAAAAATTAAGGATATTCAAATTGCAAAAGAGATCAGCCTCATCCATGAAACTTTATATCAATCTAATTTTAAACCGTGTCTCTTCTGGAAATGTTTGTCATTCAGTCTCAAGTTAAGAAGAATGGAACAGAGGAAATGAAATACCTGGTGACTTTTAATGGCGGTCATCATCCAGTTGTCACGAAGAACAAAATCTTTCAAAACAAGCCTCTTCGATATGATGCCTTGGTACAAAAACAGTATAAAAAGTCAGAACACATTTTTAAAAGTTTATGATGGTATACAGTAAATGTTCTTGAGATATACAAGTTGAGACTATAAATGGGAAATAAATGCTTAGAGAAATTCTGGTCTTTTTTCTTAAATGGTCAAGGTCAAAGAATGTTTTTTGGCAGTGCCAGTTCCAAAATTTTGAAGGAGGTTCTGTGAGAATCAAGGGCAGGAAAACTTTCTGCTTGTCATTTCTACATTCAAAGTATACTGCAAGCCACACAGGGTAGCATTTACTTGACTTTTTGGCTTCATGTGTACAATTTCAATGGAGTTTTTAACTGTTCCTAGTTTACTGCTAATATTCCATTTATGGATTTTGTTATTTTAGGTTTTGAATTTTGTATTTTAATTTTATAGAGGACCGTCCTGAAAACCAATCATAGTGATGGTGGCCTCCTCTTAAAATATGTAGTTTATTATTATCATCATCATTATAAATACCATTACCAATGCCAATTTACAGAGGACCATCCTGAAAACCACGCATAGTAATGGTGGCCTCCTCTTAGAATGTGTAGATTATTATTACTATTACTATTATTATTATTATTATTATTATTATTATCACTATCATTGCCATTGCCAATGCCAATGCCAGTACAATGTGTAGATTATTATTACTATTACTATTATTATTATTATTATTATTATTATTATTATTATCACTATCATTGCCATTGCCAATGCCAATGCCAGTACATACCAGTACCAGTACTAGTACCATCACCATCATCATCATTATCATTGTCTTTGTTATTTTTACCAAGCTAGCTGAATTTGCTGTGACTCGACCTCGAGCGTCCTATGCAGCATACACATTTGGATTAAAGCATCGTTGGACCTATTTCCTGAGAGCTCTGCCAGACATAAAAAACTTACTTGAACAACCATAAACCGCAATATCCTGCGCTCTCATTTCTGCCATTATACATTGGCAGTGCAGCCAATTTGACAGACATACTGGAACTTCAGGTCTGTTTAGGAGGATTGGGCATAGCAAACCCTTCCAGTGGTGCTTGTCTCAATTAGACCTCATCAGTCAAAGTGACGGTTCATCTCGTTGAGCAGATGATGTCACAGGTGCATTAACTGCCTGAAGATTCCCTGATAAGATTGACGGATAATGTACGTATCAAAAGACCAAGTTGTAGGCTGTGCCCTCTTTCCTTACAATGAGAGACTGGGAAGAGAGGAGATGTGTCATCAATTCATAATCATTATTTTCACCAATTCGTAAAAATTAAGGGTATTCAAGTTGCAAAATAGATCAGCCTCGTCCATGAAACTTTATATCAATCTAATTTTAAACCGTGTCTCTTCTGGAAATGTTTGTCATTCAGTCTCAAGTTAAGAAGAATGGAACAGAGGAAATGAAATACCTGGTGACTTTTAATGGCGGTCATCGTCCAGTTGTCACGAAGAACAAAATCTTTCAAAACAAGCCTCTTCGATATGATGCCTTGGTACAAAAACAGTATAAAAAGTCAGAACACATTTTTAAAAGTTTATGATGGTATACAGTAAATGTTCTTGAGATATACAAGTTGAGACTATAAATGGGAAATAAATGCTTAGAGAAATTCTGGTCTTTTTTCTTAATTGGTCAAGGTCAAAGAATGTTTTTTGGCAGTGCCAGTTCCAAAATTTTGAAGGAGGTTCTGTGAGAATCAAGAGCAGGAAAACTTTCTGCTTGTCATTTCTTCATTCAAAGTATACTGCAAGCCACACAGGGTAGCATTTACTTGACTTTTTGGCTTCATGTGTACAATGTCAATGGAGTTTTTAACTGTTCCTAGTTTACTGCTAATATTCCATTTATGGATTTTGTTATTTTAGCTTTTGAATTTTGTATTTTAATTTTATAGAGGACCGTCCTTAACACCAATCATAGTGATGGTGGCCTCCTCATAAAATATGTAGTTTATTATTATTATCATCATTATAACTACCATTATAACTACCATTACCAATGCCAATTTACAGAACTATCCTGAAAACCACTCATAGTAATGGTGGTCTCCTCGTAAAATATGTAGATTATTATTATTATTATTATTATTAGTATTATTATTATTATTTTTTTAAAAAATTATTATCATTATTATTATCACTATCATTGCCATTGCCAATGCCAATGCCAGTACATACCAGTACCAGTACTAGTACCATCACCGTCATCATCATTATCATTGTCTTTGTTTTTTTTTACCAAGCTAGCTGAATTTGCCGTGACTCGACCTCGAGCGTCCTATGCAGCATACACATTTGGATTAAAGCATCGTTGGACCTATTTCCTGAGAACTCTGCCAGACATCAAAAACTTACTTGAACAACCATAAACCGCAATATCCCGCACTCTCATGTCTGCCATTATACATCGGCAGTGCAGCCAATTTGACAGACATACTGGAACTTCCAGTCTGTTTAGGAGGATTGGGGGTAGCAAACCCTTCCAGTGGTGCTTATCTCAATTAGACCTCATCAAAGTGGCGGTTCATCTCGTTGAGCAGATGATGTCACGTGCATTAACTGCCTGAAGATTCACTGATGAGATTGACGGATAATGTACGTATCTAAAGGCCAAGTTGTCGGCTGTGGCCTCTTTTCTTACAATGAGAGAGTGGGGAGAGAGGAGGGGTGTCATTATCAATTCATAATCATCATTTTCACCAATTCTTAAAAATTAAGCATATTCAAATTGCAAAATAGATCAGCCTCATCCATGAAACTTTATATCAATCTAATTTTAAACCGTGTCTCTTCTGGTAGTGTTTGTCATTCAGTCTCAAGTTAAGAAGAATGGAACAGAGGAAATGAAATACCTGGTGACTTTTAATGGTGGTCATTGTCCAGTTGTCACGAAGAACAAAATCTTTCAAAACAAGCCTCTTCGATATGATGCCTTGGTACAAAAACAGTATAAAAAGTCAGAACACATTTTTAAAAGTTTATGATGGTATACAGTAAATGTTCTTGAGATATATGAGTTGAGACTATAAATGGGAAATAAATGCTTAGAGAAATTCTGGTCTTTTTTCTTAATTGGTCAAGGTCAAAGAATGTTTTTTGGCAGTGCCAGTTCCAAAATTTTGAAGGAGGTTCTGTGAGAATCAAGGGCAGGAAAACTTTCTGCTTGTCATTTCTACATTCAAAGCATACTGCAAGCCACACAGGGTAGCATTTACTTGACTTTTTGGCTTCATGTGTACAATTTCAATGGAGTTTTTAACTGTTCCTAGTTTACTGCTAATATTCCATTTATGGATTTTGTTATTTTAGCTTTTGAATTTTGTATTTTAATTTTATAGAAGACCGTCCTTAACACCAATCATAGTGATGGTGACCTCCTCTTACACTATGTAGTTTATTATTATCATCATTATAACTACCATTACCAATGCCAATTTACAGAGGACCATCCTGAAAACCACGCATAGTAATGGTGGCCTCCTCTTAAAATATGTAGATGATGATGATGATGATGATTATTATTATTGTTATCACTATCATTGCCATTGCCAATGCCAATGCCAGTACATACCAGTAACAGAACATACCAGTACCAGTACTAGTACCATCACCATTATCATCATTATCATTGTCTTTGTTATTTTTACCAAGCTAGCTGAATTTGCTGTGACTCGACCTCGAGCTTCCTATGCAGCATACACATTTGGATTAAAGCATCGTTGGACCTATTTCCTGAGAGCTCTGCCAGACATCAAAAACGTATTTGAACAACCGTAAACCGCAATATCCTGCGCTCTCATTTCTGCCATTATACATTGTCAGTGCAGCCAAATTGACAGACATACTGGAACTTCCAGTCTGTTTAGAAGGATTGGGCATAGCAAACCCTTCCAGTGGTGCTTATCTCAATTAGACCTCATCAGTCAAAGTGACAGTTCATCTCGTTGAGCAGATAATGTCACAGGTGCATTAACTGCCTGAAGATTCCCTGATAAGATTGACGGATAATGTACGTATCAAAAGGCCAAGTTGTGGGCTGTGCCCTCTTTTCTTACAATGAGAGACTGGGGAGAGAGGAGGGGTGGCATTATCAATTCATAATCATTATTTTCACCAATTCGTAAAAATTAAGGATATTCAAATTGCAAAATAGATCAGCCTCATCCATGAAACTTTATATCAATCTAATTTTGTTTACCATAAACGTGGTTCTAAATCTATCTATTGCTGGTTAAGCCAACTACTGTAAACTTTTTGCAGTTATTTGCAGTTTGTGTTAGAACTCGTAACTTCTTGCGACTTCTTGCAGGTAGGATTTTGAACTTCTTGCGTTTGGAACTTCTTGCGGATAAAGCGCAATTTAACTTCTTTTTGCCACTTGCGTGTTCTTGCGGTGCAAGAACTTCTTGCGCCACTTCTTGCGTGTGCATTATTTTTGGGCTGTACTGTAGTCGACGTAGTATTGAGTTCCACAAAACTGCCATTATGTAATACTTTCCTTCATACAGTCATATACAGTATTGGAGCAGAACAGATGTCCAACTACACAATGACATTCAGGATGTACTCAACAGTATTTCAAACTCAAATAAATAAGAATAGCAAACTCGAGAAAACATAAGTAGGCATTTGCCAGGAGCAGCTGAAAAAGTTATTCTGGTGCTGCCAAGAGTAGCTGGAATGATGGCACATTTATCTTACTATACAACCACAGTCTATCGACATCTTTGCAGTAATCACAATATTTACCTTTTCCGGCTTATAGAGGACACTGTAATTTTTTACTGTATGCTTTTGTGGCGTTACACCACGAAGTTGTTTCACCAGGAATGGACGGTCCCTGCTTTCATGAATTTCTTCAATGTCAGCTCCAGAGAGTGAAGACCAAGGTTGAAACTGCAACTGGTTCTGATCCATGCGACTGTACTGCTGCACTGGCTTCGTTAGAAACTGGACTAACAACCACATGCTCAGGTTCTTCATCAGCAACATCTTCACACTCGCATGAAGACAATTCTGTATGTTCACACGGCAGGGACATATCTTCTTCCACAACGAAACATGTGTCAGCACTAAGCCCAGAAACAGGCACAAGATCATCTCTCTCATTCTGGGTAAACGCTTCTGCCTCATTGCCCACCACAGAAGAACTTCCACTTTCAAATTCTGGCACCAACTTAGAAACATCATGCACATCAATATCATCATCCATATGAACACCAGAGGATCTAAGGGCCTCTGCCAAAATATCATACCCAGCATTGGATTTTGTTACATCTTGGACTTTCTCATCATACTGCCACATAGGACTACGATTCAGTGATACCCACTTGCGGCCATAATGGGCAAACATTGTTTCCTGCCACATAGCATAATGATCTTCCATCTTCAGTTTGACAGTTTTCTTGGCATTAAAAAAAACGGATATTATAATTAATTAAACCAAAAGGCATACGTTCCATGTCCATTTTTTTTTCGGCAATATTTGCAAATTGATTAATAATGTTCTCCTTTCCAGCTTTGTACGTTGTCAGAATAGACCTTGTAATTTGATTTAAACAGTCACCATTAAAAAATTGGAGGAATTCGAGGCCATGTTCTTGTTCTAATATTATTTTGAGCATAAAATGTATCAACTGTTGCCTCATCTTGCTTGACATCTGTTCCTTAAACAAAGTAATCAAGCAAGGGATTGCTTCACCCAAAGGTGACTCGCTCCTTAGAGCCTTTGCAGATGGAGAATTTCTGAATAGGGGTGGAAGAGAAGCCCAGTCCTCTTGAAAGATACTTGTATTTTGATGTAATGGAGTACTTGCAGGAATACTTGAAGGAGCTGTGAGAGTTGCATGGCTTTGAAAATAGTTCACACCAAAATGCTCCTCATCTTGAGATAATGTGAATTTCTTCTTTAAGTGTTTCAACACTTGAGTTCGACAAGATGATCCTATAAACACAACAGGAGACAAGGAAGTATAAGTCTATCTGGCTGACTAATTAATATATTTCCTTTGTGGTTTATTGTTAGTTTATCTCTGTTTTTTTTCTATCTTTGTAAAGTGTTTCCTTCAATTTAACAGTAATTTTGTCAATGGTCAAAGTAATTCAAAATACTGTCACTGTGCTTCTTAAACAACTAAAACATATTTCAACATTAGGCCAGAGATCAGTTTATGATCCATGTAAAACAACAGCTGACGTCATAATGCATAGGACAAAAGCAAAACAAGGAACAAAGGAGTCATTTGCATCTTGGACAAAAGGGTACAACAATAGCATGTTATTGTTCGTTTTACACCAAACATGAGCCCAGAGATCTTTGGGCTATTTCCCTCAGTGGACTTCTGCCTCAAATAAACATGATCATGTGCAGATCTCGCAATTAAACTCATCAACAATAGATAAGCTTGGGGAATGGTGCCTAGAAAGGAGGGTAAGGCCACGAATCAAACCAAGCCAAAAGTGTAGGGTAAACATGACAACCCTGTGAGTGGCAGCCACCCATCCGGCACCGTCACACTGACAGGTCAGTGGAAACACAAATACTTACCACATACTTACCAAAGCAAGAGGGAGGGGCTGGCCGGGAATAAGATCACAGTGCGAGCTACCTGACAGCATTAACAAAACGTAAATGACTTGGCATCCGAAGCTGAGCTGTAAGCCATGTGTGGCCCCTGCATAAAACCCCCAGCCACCCCGCACCAGAACCCTGGGAGATACTGCTGGCCAGCATTGTCTTGTGTTTAACTTAGCCTAAATTACATTTAGCCACATTTAAACTCATCAACAATAGATAAGCTTGGGGAATGGTGCCTAGAAAGGAGGGTGAGGCCATGAATCAAACCGAGCTGAACGTGTAGGGTATCCATGACAACCCTGTGAATGGCAGCCACCAAACCCCTCCCTCCAAAGTGCTTGGAGAAAGAAGGGCCCGTGCACAGGGTGGAAGAGGGGCCAAAACCCCACTACCTTCTAAGCACCAATTAGCAAGCTCAACCCAACAAACAAACTGAATGACGTACATACCACACAGTGACCTACCATGTCTGCCCAACTGGACACTAAGGGCTAGCAAAATGCGGTGCTGCTGAGCCTGACAAACCAAATCCGTGCAACGTGGAACGTCCAAATCCATGGAACACCCGGGATGGTCATCGGCCATGCCAAGAATGAAGATCACCATCGATAGACAGCTAAGGAGCAGGCACATTCTACGATAAAAGGTCTAAACCACAATAGCCTATTCAGATATGAAGTGGGCAAGGCCAGTGATGACAGAGACACTGATGGATCCGATCCCTGCTGTCAACGAGCAGCTGACTGTGAAAGCTGCTTAGACAATTGAGATAATGACTCCACTGGAGTTCGAATGCACGATAAATAAGCCAAGCTTGTCCATTGCCCCAAGGCTTAAATTTGATGATCTGGAATACAGTATTGTGCAAAAGTAATGCAAGCAAAAAGCGCAAATTTCGTTTTTTGTTCCCCCGAACTTCCGAGCAAAAGTTAGTGTAAAAGTTTGAATGTAACTTCACGCTGTTTCAAAGGCATTTTTGCTGGAACAAAGAGCGATGTATCTAAGAACTTTCGCTGCCTCAACGACAATTCGAGTTACTTCACCAGCCAAGACCCAAAATTTCGCTAGACACTCAACAATAGTTTAGCAGCGTTCAGGTAACTCCACCACGTGATCGACTGGTTATGTAACTTGCATGAAATATATCTTTGTTTTTCATTCATGACTGTGCTTTCAATTGAAGCTGATAACTTACAAGTGATAATTTTCAATTGTTGGACGTGTAAATAAGTCACACAGCTAACATTCAAAGGGCAGAAATGCTATTTGCGAAGAGTTTTAAGCAATTCACTGGCTTGGCTCAAGTTGAGAAACGGTCAGACGTACTGAAGCACTGTGAACAGATTTCTGAGTGACTTACCATTCTCGTAAGGTCAGCAACCTCTGTTTGTTCCACAGAAAATCAAAATATCTGAAGTTACGTGGATGATGTCCGAAAAAGCAAAAATTTCACATGTTTGGTGGTTTGTTATGAACGTTTCCACGTCGATAAACATTTCGAGTCGATGCCAATAGCTTGTAATAACAAGGGTTTTTGTTGATTCGATCCCAGTTGCCTTGCATTTTAACTTGCCACAGACATATTTCCAGTCATTGCTTTGTCTCTGTCATCCCGGCAGAGACAAACGCATCAGTTGGAAATGCAAGTGTCATTCGATTCTGAGTTTTTAGTATGTTTAGACCGTGAACAGCCTCTAATTTGCTATAACAAATATTTTTGCTGTTAACGAGGTAATTTGTTGTAACGGGGTCTTTGCTATAACGACCCTGCTATAATGAGCATTTTTCAGTGCTATGGCACTTCGTTATGGCGGGGTTCCACTGTACATTAATTTTCAAAACTCGAACAAAAAAAAATCTTGTAAATCCTAACATGAACTTTTAATGTGAGCTGGTTTGCTTTTCCCTTTCATATTTGGCTTAGTTACCTTATGATATTGCAATTCGCAATGACTATACAAATTGTCGATTCGAAAAGCACAGAGTAAATATATCAATATTAATAGCTTTGCAGGTCTGCCAGAACGCGGTCAATTTGCCACAGAGCCGGTAATCCAAAGCTTCTTGATGATTTGTGTAACGCTTGAAAAGCTGACGACCAAACTTTTGTTTTTTTAGGGACCTTAATATCCCAACTAGGGGAGACCTTGTTTGTCAAGGAGCTCAATTCAAGTTCTTGTATAATTAAAGACTTTCGGCATGATTACAAGTGCTTGAAAGTCAATAACCTTACTTGAAGGTGTTGCCTGCTCGCTATTCACAAAGCATCACTATGGTAACAAACCACCACTTTCACGGGGACTGGGGTGAGCAAGAAAAATCGTTTTATTTTATACAACGTACATGGCGTTCATGCAACAGTTTATCACTCGAATCAACTTGTTTAAAACAAACGGTATTGCTTTTGGGATCAAGCCCACTCTCAAGTTTTTTTTGGAGACTAAAAAGGTAAGTTGTTATCAGTAGTTGTTCGATTAATTTACAACTTTAATAAGGAAACGCGCTTTTGCCCAGTTTTACGCCAGCACAACAGAGAAATCAAGAAGCAAGTTTCATATTTTCTTCATTGCAAACTTTGCTCGAAAGTGCTCAAATCTTCAGGAAAGTTCGCTATGAACTTTCATGAGGAGCAAATTGTCCCGCGAAAGATCGCAGCAAACTACCATGCACCATGAAATATCGCTCAAATGATCAGGCCGTTCCAAACAATAGGTGTTGCAAAAATGCGGCGAACTATCGCAATTTGTCAAGCAGCTTATTTCCCCGCCGACTAATACTTATCCATATCGTGCGATGATTGAAACATTGCTGAACTACGGAGAAGATGCAAATTCGAGTCAACTAACAATGGCTATGTTTTACAAGGACACTCCCGGGAAGATGGATGCTGTAAATCCTGTGGCCGGCGATGATGATGCTAATATTGGTTTAAAAGGTCGCTATACATTCACAAAACAAAGGTGCATGGTGGATATGATAGGTCCACAGCGATATTTTCTTCCAAGACCGTTTGATTTTAAACGAAGTTAATCTAAGGATAGAGCTCAATAGTGCCAAAAATTCTTTCTGCTTAGTTTCATCAGCCGGCGGAGCTAATCACAAGGTGGTTATTACAGAAGCAATTCTATAAGTTCGAAAAGTTAAAGTGGCCCCTTCTATTGCTTTGGGGCATGCAGCTGCACTAAAGCAAGCGACTGCCAAGTATCCTATATGCTGGATCGATTGCAAAGTTCTCTAAACTAATATGCATGTGCATGTATGGATGGGGAAAAGTAAAATAAACAAATAAAAATAATTTGACAAATAAATCAATAAAAAATGACAATCAATTAACTTTATAATTATTTGAAACGTTTGCCTGAAGCCTTTTCAACTTCATTTGGATTGACTTCAGTTTCCTGCTTTCCTCAGCTACACAGGTCATAAGTTTTGTGTTCTCCCGCTGTGCTGCATCTCTATCCAGTTTTTTGATTTTATTGAAAAGTCCAACATTAAAACGGTTTAGCTTTTGGTGGCATATCTACTCCTTTGTGGATGGCTTGGGATGACTTATCTTTCTAACAGGGCTTCACACTTAATTTGGTCCAAGCCTGACAAGTCCCTGATTGGACACTTCTCTCTGTGTACTAAAGCGAAATTGTTTTTTTGTTTCTGTGTAGGACAGGCCAAATGCACTATGAGCCTTCTGCACAGCTTTCAGAAATAAACTGAACACTTGAATGGGAATATCTTGTTTAAATTCTATCTGCCAGGCATTGTGCACTTTCATTCATGGTGTCAACCTCCTTTGTATTGTTGCTATCCAATGCTGTGTATATAGGACATGCCAAATGCACTTCTTTTAAGTTCAAGTTTAAGTTTAAATTTTAAGTTTAAGTTTAAGTTTAATAATGCTTTGTCATGGTAATGTATGTACAATAGAAATAAAATTCGAGAAAAGAATAAAAATAAATAAAAACGCATGACCGGAGAATAGTTGGGGGAAACTAAATTCCAATACTAAGAATATTCTCCACGACTAAATTATCTATGAAAATTTGAAAAAAAGAAAGCTAACCAAACGAATCACATCTCATTTTAAGATTGACACAAATGATCTAAAAGATAGGATTTAAAACTACTCAATGAAGACGCATGCATAATGTTTGATGGAATGCTATTCCAGTCTGTTATGTAGCGATTAAAAACCTGTAAAGTAAATGTGAGAGAAATTTCTTAGCAAAAATTTTTCTCTGTGTAGTAAATGTCCTACCTCGGTCGATGTAAAATGCAGACAGCAGGCTGCAGACGGTGGGTAAAATGTTCACTGGGGTGAAATGCAGACCAGGGAAATGGTATCATTTTCCATTACCATTATTGAGAGCTAACCGCCACCGCCACCGCTAATGTAGTACAGGCTAGTGATATTTAGCTTAACTGTAGTGCTATTTAGCCTTAGTAGTGGCCTAGTTATTTTAAATATCTCAAAGGTCAGTTAGCCTAAATAAAGCTAAGGTTAGCCTGTTAATGGGAGACCACTTAGGTAGCTAGACATGCTCTCTTAGGTAGCTACAGATGCTCTCGAGCATCTCTTACGCTACCTTCGTGCTCTCCCAACTATCCAAGTGTATCCCGAATTGGATGGACGCATGCTAGACATTGTCCATTCCTTAAATAAAATTCAAACATCTTGTGCAGCATTAAAGTCCGACATACCATCCTACACACTATGACTATTAATGGCCAAGTGAAGTGAAAACCTTAGAAACTTCAAACATCTTCTTCAACATTAAAGTGCGACATACCATCCTACACACTTTGACTATTAATGGACAAATGAAGTAAAAATCTTACA
Source organism: Platygyra sinensis (assembly GCA_019787425.1). Lineage (NCBI taxonomy): Eukaryota > Metazoa > Cnidaria > Anthozoa > Scleractinia > Merulinidae > Platygyra > Platygyra sinensis. The sequence continues at coordinate 13,943 of JAHPZR010038299.1, read as the reverse complement.
AACTTCAAGCATCTTCTTCAGCATTAAAGTCCGACATACGATCCTACACACTGTGACTATTAGTGGACAAATGAAGTAAAAACCTTAGAAACTTCAAATATCTTGTTCAGTATTAAAGTCCGACATACCATTATACACACTGTAACTATTAGTGGACAAATGAAGTAGAAACCTTGGAAACTTCAAACATCTTGTATAGCATTAAAGTCTGACATACCGTCCTACACACTATGACTTTTAGTGGACAAATGAAGTAAAAACCTTGAAAACTTTAAGCATCTTGTTCAGCATTAAAGTCCGACATACCATCGTTATCCTACACTATCCAGCATTTAAGTCCGACGTACCATCCCACACACTATGACTATTCGTGGACAAATGAAGCAAAACCCTTAGAAACTTCAAACATCTTGTCCTGCGTTAAAGTCCGACGCAGTATCCTACACCATTTTAATGGACATCTGAAGCAATTAACTCAGTAACTTCAAACATTTTTCCAGTATTTGAGTCTGAAGTAGCATCCCGGCAGTTTCATTTTTAAGCTGGCGGAGAGCTTTTGTTTACGAAATAGACGTGTACTGCTATTTATGCTTAGTGTAACAAATTGGACTAAAAACGCAATAAAATTGCCGCTGGTTGCAACTTCGGCGCAACAAAATTGCATTGAGTTGGTGAGACAAAAAACATGTGTAAATGGTGCTAGAATGGTGGACGAAACGTTTAAAGCTACCTAATAAATGCATTTACATTGAGTTCTTATTGGTTTCTTTTGGTCTTGATCATTGTTTTGGCCAGTGTGAATATGTTGCTTTTGGATTTGTGACACTCAAATCAAGGGCATTCGTAGATTTAAACGGTTCCTTTGTTTCTTGGCGTCCGCCTGAAAGAAATCGTATGAATTTTAGGTGAGTGATAACAATTGACTTGTGAGAGGAAAACCTCGTGTATCTAAAATATCGGCATATTTTGAAGGCTTCGGTTTTCCAAAAAAGGGATGAAATATGATTTTATCTTTGCTTCGTAAAAGAGCCTTAAACCTGTAAGGTTAACTTTAGCTGAAAGTCACAGGACAGATACTTAGTACAACGGAATAATTCCTCAGGTGAAAGTTTTTTCATGAATGTTTCTTCGCATATTTATAAAATATGTTGATCTCTCCATTTTCAACTATTTTCATTCAGGACGTGAAAAAATCAAAGAAATCAGTTGAATTTTTAGCTTAAAATCGTCATCACCTCAATTCAACTGGGCCTTCCTCTACTTCTGTTTCTTCTTGTGCCTATAACCCCAAAAAATGTTTTTCACTTAGTGCAATCCCTGTGTGGAATTTGGAAAAAATGCCACAAAAAATTTTGCATTCGGTTGAGACCCTAATTTTTTATGAAGTTTTAAAAATCAAAAATAGTGCGCTTTTTCTTTTTTTCTTTGTAGTCACACGTCCAGATATGGCACTTCTTGAAAGCGTGATGACTCTCCTTCTTCTTTTTCTGTTCCTCACCGGCTTTCTGGCTGGCCACACTCTTTTCCGGCTTTTGTGTCGGGCTCATGTTTTTCTTTTCTGGTGCTTTATTTTCCATCGGAAACTGTGTTTGTGGTGGCATTGCTGTCCTTGCTTCATGGACAATGTTTCTCTTTAACTCTTGGTCTGTAGACTTTGGTGTTGCGATTTCCACAAGCTCGTAATCTGGATCAGAGGCTCTTCCCTCACTATTTTTGTCTTCATCGGTGTCACTGTCTCTGCCGCTGTGTTCATCGCCACTGTGCTTCCCTATCCGTTGCCTTCGTAGTCTTTCCCCTAATGCTTTGAGGCTTTGAATGTGGGCCAATAAACTTCCAGCCACATCTTCTCCATCAATGGGTACTTCTAGTTTTAAGTTGTGCTTAATTTCTGCTAGGTACGCTGTATACGTCATCACGGATTTGGCGATAGCTTTTAGCTGTTTATCGCCAATGTACTTCCCAACAGCAGCTGACTCTTTGGCCCTTCGAAAATACATTTTGAGCTTAGTAACACTCGGAATTTCCTTCATGTTGTCAGTTTCTATTATTGGTCCTTCGTCGAGGCCAAAAAAGACAATTGCCTCTGAGTCACCCTCTACTGCTCAGTCAATGAAATCATTAAGCCACCCCGTGTGGTGGCGATGTTACCCTTCGTCTAGGTCTCTGATACTGTCATACCAGGTCTTGATGTTTTGAATTCGAATTTGTAGTGCACGGGCCACATCACGGGCTTTGACGTTGTCAGAGATTTTGCTCTTATAAAGCGTGCACGCCAGAAAGTCCAGCAGTGTCATCAGTTCGCTGCCTAGCATTTCTAACACACCGACGCCGAGTATGCTGGCCCCAGGTGCCACCTTTTTGGTGCAGGAGTACTCGGCCGTGAGGGCCTCCATTGTGGGCTGGCTCGTGATGGAGTTAAATGGAACTTGCTGTATACCTCCAAGACCCAGATCCTTGAGTGCATCCTCATCTCCCAGATTCCCCTTCTCAACTATCTTTAAATAGGCTTCCATCTTCGTCAGAACATCACGGAAAACTGAAAGTAAATTCAACGTAGACAGTCACATTGGCCTTATTCCCCACCATCGGTCCTCTTAATAGGGACTTTAAGATTCAGTATGGCGAGGCTCTGGTACGGCAAAAGTGTGAAAGATTACTTCCGGTGACATCACTGCTTAATGTTCCAGCGAGGTTTCCCGCCGTAGCACAACTGTCTGGTGCGGCAAACATGGCAAGTTGACAGAGTGTTCACTATGTGAGTAAACTCTTGTACTTTTATCGGATCTTTACTCGTTGGAATGAACAGGTGACATAAAAACGTTAATTTTTACAATATTTTGAAAGAATTTGGTTTTATTACGTTCTTTTAGCAAAAAAACTTGCTCAAAGTGTTTCGGAAAGATGGACAAGTCGGACAAGTCGGACAAGCACACATCGCAATCATCGTAAGTTCGAAGTTGTTTTTATTTTTGCTCTCTTCTAGACTCTAAAACACTGACGTAAATTCCGTGTAACTTAGTGTAGGACGGGTGACATCTGGAATATAAGCTTACTTGGTTCGAAAGAGAATATTGTTTTCCATTCCATAGCTTTGTTTTGATGATAAGCAGTATCTTTCTCATGAAATTTACTCCTGAATAATGACAACTGAAAACTTTCTTAGAGCATTCATAGAACATTTCTTTTTTCAGGGCTTAAAATAAGGTAAACCAATTTTTGACTTATGCATCTACGCCTTCTGGTGGGATGCGTTGAAATTACAAATGCACTCTTTAGCAAATCTAGGCGGCTGCATATGTAAGCTTAATGGAAGCTCTAGGATATATCAATATCAAGAGGGGAATTTTTCTCCTGATCTGAAAAAAAAGTCGTAAAGCTAAAAAATAGTTTTATGCATAATTGTTGACAATGTATCAGGCTCAATGTCAAACCCAGCATTTCCACTTGATCTGTTAACTCAGATGAGACATTTCACTTCTGCATCTAAGGAGACGAAAACTTTATGCTTACTTTTTTACCCGAAAGCTTTGGTTAAAAAGTTAATCCTCATTTTGAAAAGAATTCGTGCTGGTTAATGCCCAGGTAGATGATGACATTCTTTATTTTTCCAGAAATTACAGTGTCACAGGTTGCTGTTTTATTTTTTCTACTCACAAGAGCGCTTGTTTTCTATTCTATTATCTTTTTTAGCAAGTCAATGCAATGGACAAGAGAGCATGATATCCTTCTTTGCCGAGAAGTCCTTGCCCTAAAAATTTATAAATACAAAAAAGGAACCAACGAAGCAGAGTGACTGTGGGATGAAATTGCCAAGAATCTTGGAGGATGCTAAACCGTGAGATTTAAATCTAATTTATCTCAGCGGGCGGTCAGGGAGAGATTTAACCTTATTCAAGGCAGATTCAAAGAAAATGAAAAAACAGAATTGGCTGCATCTGGAATCTCTGTACCAGAACAAGATGAGCTCTTGAGGATATAGCAGAGAGAGAAAGAGATGGTATTGCAAAAGCTAGTGAAAAGAAAGGTCAGGAGAAGGCTACAGCAGAGGATATCAGAAACCAAGCTTTGGAATGGATGGGGCAAACGAAGAAACGAAAATCTGAAGACGGCGAAGAGCCAAAGGAAAGAAAATCCAGGAGAAGCAGTACTGAGGCTCTCCAGTTAATGCAGGTGAAGGCTAAATCAGACATGGCTTTAAGAGAGGAAGAGCTTATGATAAGGAAATTAGAAGAAGAAACAAAAGCTGCTCAGTTCCAAGCAATGTTCACCCAGCAGCAATCCATCTTGCAGGCAATGGCCCAACAGCAGGCTCAACAGCAGCAACAGAATCAACACATGCAGATGTTAATGGCACAGCAAAGTCAGGCAATGATGTCTGTCTTAGAGAAACTCTTGCAGAAAGACTGACTCAAAAGAGTCGGGATTTTTTAAGAACAGTTCACTTTCATTGCATTTGAGCTTTGTAGCAAGAGGCATTAGATTAAAAGGGATGTGAAGTCATTCCATGTATTGCAGCAAAGTTGTGTTTTGGAGTAAGCTACAGTACTCTATTTTTAAGGTAGTTCATTTTGGATATGTATGAAAGGTAATCAGAATGTGCCTTTGTTTTTTTAACTGCCTATGTTACTCAAACAGCTGAATAAGAAAAATGTTTCTCCCACTGGACATGCAAATGGTTGTGTTACTAGTTTAATTACTCATTACAATACTCATTACGATAATCTTCGCTTGTTCCGGATTTACCATGCAGTCTGTCTGTAACTGTAAATAGGTTGATATACAGCTAGCTGTTATCACTGCAAGAGTAAAATTTCTACGTGACATTGATGAAAGGGAGCATGACAAAGTTTTAATCCAGGGTTTTAATCAATCAGAAGTTTTAAGTAATCAATTTGGAGATGTACAGATCTTCCATTTCATAAAAAAATGGTCAGTTGTTTTTAATAAGAATATAACACTGACTCAGTCAATAAATTGTTTTGTTCATTTAAGGTAACTGACAATAAAGAAACTGTGGATTATGCTAAAGTAACAACAGAACTGGCATTAATGCGCACCATAGTTGAACGTCTTGAATGCTCGTTCACATGTCAGGAGGCAAAGATGGACAACATGTTCCATTTAATCCAGTCAGTATCAGCACCTGTGCTGTCCAACAGCAGACCCATCAGCAGCAGCAGACACATTACCTACCTCAGTTCTCCACCCCAGGTCTTTGTCTAAACCAGTCATTGACTTCCTTGGATATCACAGCTTTCACTCCAAGGATAGACTCAGCAGCTGTTTGTCATACAGACCCGCTATCAAGCCTGGATAGAGTGCTTGACGATACAGCAGGTAACTGATGAAATTAAGTTGATTTCTTTCCTGGGATGATAGTATTGCTAGTAACGATGTATAGAGAGAGCTCTGCTTTTTATTTTAAATTCCATAGATTGTCATAGCAAAGCTAGTTTTTCTTACTGATTGTCTGTCTTCACCAAATTACAAACATTTATAGTGTTGCATATTTTCTCTAGATGTTATGTCGGCTCCCACAACAAAAGCCTTCTATTAAACAAAATTTGATTTTTTTTAGAGATTGAAAAAGTTACTGTTGGTGGTTCCGAAAATGTGCTGTTATCACAAGAGGATTATGAGCATGCCACTGCTGCATCAAAACCAACAATGATGGCTCTGCGCTTTGTTGACAAGTTGTTTACAAAGGATATTTTAAGGTGTTCTACACTCAGCGGTACGAAGGAGTTTGCTTCCTTGGATCCAAAGATAATTGCTGCAATCAAGATTAAGTAATGAAACAATTTAATGAGAGAAATTAGAACTTAAATCCTACTTGGTTTGTGATCTCTTGATTGTTTTTTCCACCTTGTAAAACTCTTAATTTAAAGGGGCTCAGTCACCTTTGAAAAGCTTAGCTATACGCTTTTGTGTTCCTTTCATGATTGAGTTGATTGATATTATAATTGCAAACAGGCCAATTGACAAAAACTTTTTGAGGGTGGAGTTTTTTGCTTAATTGCTTCAAGGTGGTGCGTTGTCTTTGTTTACTCCAAAGACGCATGAACAGACCCAAACTTTTCAGTCAAGAGTAAAACTTGTGGTAAAGAAGCGTGTCAAGTTTTTGCTTTATTTCTAAAATAAATCTGTAAAACAGAAATATATTGTTGAGATGTCGTGGTGGGCTGACTTGTGACATGTGTCAACAAACTCTAAATTACAGGCGTGTCAATTTTTTTAGATGATGTTTGCAAGATTGTTGTGAGAAAAAAATGTTATCAAAAAAAAAAATCAAATAACCGAGTGAAGAGTACAACAAAACAGGACAGCGGCAGCGTAAAGCGTTGCGGCGGGATCAATAGACTTTCATTGCCTTTGTTTTCACAATGTGTGAAAAAAAACTTTTTCAGCTTAGAGTGAAACTTGTGAAAAAAGCGTGTCAAGTTGTTTAGATTCTTCTAGAGAATGTGCAACAAGGGTTAAATGAAATTTTTATCCGCCTTTTGAGAAATTTTGTGCTTAAAGCGTTGCGGCGGAGTGAATAGACATTTCAGTGCCTTAGTTTACTCTCATGATGTGTGAAAAAACTTTTCTGCTAAGAGTAACACTTGAGAAAAAAAAGGTTTTAGACACTTCTTTTAAAAAAGTTATGGCAAGGTTTTTTGTCTTCTCGCAATGTGTAAACAAAGTTTTTCCGAATGTTGCTTAAAAACGTGGCAAGTTAAAAGCAATTTTCATTCCTTTTCTTTTAGTTCTTGAATTTTGTAAACGAAGTTTTGCCCGTACGATATTTTGCACTATATGGCTGGGCGCCAGTACTTTTGTTTACTTAAGCGACACGTGGAATAACACTTAATAAAGAATGATATTTGAACCCTCTTGACAGGGACTTGGCTTGGGTAGGGTAGTTTTAAGAAGAATTAAAGTAATTAAATTTTAATATTGAGACTCTGATTTTGCTCTGTTGGTTATTGCTTTTTTCAGATTTGGTGGCTCCTAAAGGAGCCGTTTGTTTGTAAAGCTTTCTTTCAAAAGCTTTAATATTTCGTGGCCGCACCGCATGCTTCCACGACAGCAGGAATGGCTTTGTACAGGACGTGATCAATGTACTTGCCGCACTTTTCCACTGTAACCTTTTTCCTCCAGAACTTCTTAATTCTGCCGATGAGCTGCTCTTTGGTCTTGGGCTTGATTCTGGTCTCCAAATAATATTTCAACTCATGCCAGAGGTTCTCTATGGGGTTGAGATCGGGGCTCTCTGGGGGAGTGCGCCACCAGTTGACTCCTTTCTCCTCCATAAATCTTTTGGCTCGCTTTGAAGTGTGCTTTGGATCGTTATCCTGCATAAAACGATGCTCCGGAAGTGTTTCCATTCGGAATGGGATCAGGGTACTCTGTAGGATGTTGCAGTATAGAATGGCATTCATGATTCCATCGAAGATGCAGATCTTGGTTGCGCCGTGTCGACTTATTCCGGCCCAGACGTGAACCTTCAAAGCATGCTTGGGTTTTGGTTTCCTTTTTGTCGGTTCACCGACTTTCCTGTAGCATGTGCGTCGATATTGCTGCAGGGAAACAGAGCACTCGTTGCTGAATATAATGTCATCAAACGTATCTTCACTGTCCAACACTTGCCGAGCGAACTCAAGTCTCTTAACTTTGTTCTTCTGTTTTATCAGCTGGCAGTAACGTGTCGTCTGCAAAGTCCAGCCTTGCTGCTTTCGAGACCTTCGAACTGTAGAGACGTGAACAGCAACACCCTGCTTGGCCAGGTTCTTCTGGATCGCGATACTGGTAGTCTCGTCATTTCTCCTCATCATAGTTTCTATCACTGCTTTGGCTTCCGCTGTTAGCTTTGGTGGCCTTCCAGATCTTTTCAGGTTCTTAACAGAGCCAGTCAGTTGAAGCTTTTTGATAATGCGAGTTATGCTCGCAAAGCTAACTGGCAAATTTTCCTTCTTCACCTGAATAAAAATTTCTGCAGGATGAAGATCTTGAAGGTAAAGGGATTCAATTCGTTCTCGTGTATAATTTGAAACCTTGAAACGAGCTGCTATGAGCAAAAACGCTTACTCAGTAGTTTATTTTTGCTAGTTGCTTTGTTGCCATGTCAACAATAACATTTGATGGCCGCGTAGAGACTGGGTCCCATGTAAGCCTGAGCACTGAAATCAATGAATGAACAAGATGAAGGAACGTTCACATGCCGGATTCTGTTGAAAACAAATCAAGATTGTTTCTGTTATCACCATTGGAATACTGATGTACATGCTTGGAGGCGTTTGGTTGACGTAGGTTGGAATTAAGGTGAGTTTAATTCAAGAGTTCATTTCTTGAATTCAGTTATACTCAAGAAGATGAAATCACGCGAACAACACGCCGAATAATATGACGCTTTGCGTTCACTTGTTTTCGTTTAAAGTTGTTGTAGAATTAAGCAATTCGAATCAAACTAAAGAAAATTCAAAGAGTATACTTCTGTAAATTCGAGATGTTTTACCGAAATTTCAAAGCACCCTTCCGAAAACTTGAAGTGCAGTAACAAAAATTCAAGGCAGGCATGGAAATTTCATGCGCGTTTCGCTCAAACTTTCGTCCAGAACCAACAAATTTTGCGGTGTTACAAATAATAGGCAATTTGAACTTTCATTCAGAGTTCTTAGAATTTTCGTTTCGTTCGAATTATCATTTGTTTTCGGCAAAATTCATTGAAATTCGACGAACTTCGTTTGCATTACTTTTGCACAGTACTGTAAGTATTAAAGATATTCTCCAAACAGTCAGCCTGAACTGGAGGTATCCAGGGTCTTATGCAAAATAAGTTTCAAGGTCAGGAGGATCACACAGGAAAAAATCTGAGGTTGTGTTTCCATATAGACATGTTAGCCCATTTCTAAGAATAGCACTAACAATGTACATTTTCCCCACACTACTCAGTCCCAACTTTAAGTTCTTTTTAAAGTCCAGAAACTTGAAGTAACTAATTATGTCTCCAAACAGCCACTCAACGCTTGATCTCACTGTGCTCATAGCAGTATTGTAAGCTTTCATCTGTGGGGTTAAAGCTTCATTTCTAAATGAACATTGAAGGTGTACACGAATGGGGTAAGCAGGATCTCCCTAAATACAAAGTGGTTGTCCAGCTAGGTTGAAGGCATACTGATTGAGGTCAAGCAACAGGTCAGAATCAGCCAGCATACCTGCGTCATGCTTTCTGCCCTCTGCCCTCTGCAACAAAATTCATGGAGGACTGTTAAAGTTCAGTCAGATAAGTGAACCCAAAGTCTTATAGCATTTTGTGGAAAGAATATCATTGAAGCATTGAGGGTCTCAAAGGAATAGTTCATTTTTCTTATAACTATGACAATTCAGGGAAAAAATCAAACTATTCATTTGTTCATTCATATATTATGAAATATTGAAAGTATTAAAAAGAAACATGCTTTTCTCTGGAAATAGTCCGCTTGCCTATGAGACTGAAGTGTTTTTGTAAGAGGTTTCTTAAATTTCTCATGAAAAAGCAGCTGTATGTTTTCAGGAAGTCTAATTCCATGCAATTTCCCAAGATGAAAAGGAAAAACAAAACACTTTGGTTGTTCCCTCCTCACTTGACCCCCGATTCAATTTTCTAAAGAAAAGGCAACTTACCAACAGGGCCATACATATTTACAATCATTCCATTTGGGGTAACAACAGATTGAAACTTAATTCCATGGACACGTTTGTGTCCATTGTAAAGCAACCTCTGGTTGACAGTGCCGGGCCTACAAATACATGTAAGGTGAACTGTCCCGTCATCAAAAGCAAAACAGTTATCAAGCGGGCTTCCTTTGCAGTTAACAACTTCGGCAAATCTTTCAAGATTGGCTTGGCTTAGTAGCTGATGATTCCACTGCAGAATGTGATGGCTGTGAACTTGATAGATATAATCCAAAACTTGATTTGTTATCATGCACAATACAGGAACGGGCTTTGCGAACAAGTGGACCATGTCACTGTATTGGCAAGGGTAACACAACCGCTTCAAAAGCATACACAATCCTTCGGTTCCGTCACAAATTGTCCCTTAGTGACAACTTATAACAGCAGGAATCCGTAAAGCCCGAGAAAGTCTTGGAATGTCAGCTTTCATGAACCGAAATTCGGACAAACATTCATCTTCAGTCAGGTTTTCGAGGTCGAAATGTGGATACAACTCACACGGCAAGTCCAGGTTTTGTGGGTTGTAAAGGTCGTACATTAAAAGAAATTCGGCATCATCGAGGACATTCATGTCATAATAGAGCGTTATAAGCTCTCTCAATTCTTTCCAAGAGACCATTTTTTCTAAACAAACAGACAACAACAAAAAAACTTGGAGCAGAGTTTCATTTGTTTACATCAAGTTCGACTTCGCCGTACTGCGCAAAACTTAATCAATTTGAGTTTGGCGGGAGACGGCGTAGTCGGCCCAGTCTCTTTCGGTTGCATCAGCCGTACCAGAGCCTCGCTGTACTGAATCTTAAAGTCCCTAATACAAGTTTCACTGCACTTATATTCACCCATGCGGCTTGAAGGTAACCTGCCCTGCCCAAATTTCTTGAAGATGCATTTACCTGTCAACATTAATTTTATCTTTCAATGATGTCTGATAAAAAATTCTAAACCTCTTCAGATCCTTACCACCCCCATACCCCACCTCTAGGGAAATACCAGCTTTGATTGATGTTAACACCGAGGGATTAGCGCGACTATGTAAAGAACATAAACTCAAACCCACGAATTTCACCCTTGCCCCCCTCCCCCTCGTTATACGAAAAGGCGGTTAGGGAAAAAATACGCAAATGCTTTTTTGTTTCACAAATGAAGCATCTATTGATCGTATTTAAGGACACCATTTCACTTTCAGGCCGAGTCTTGATCCCTTTTTGCTCTTCCTCCTGGGACCCCTCCTCTTTCCCTCAAGGCCCACGATCGAATTTAGTTTCACTACTTCCTCTTCCACCATCTTGTGCTTTTTATGCAAGTGCCTCAGGAGGTTAGGGCCCTCGTACTCGCATGTCTGGAGTGGACACTTCTTGACAGAGTGATGACCCCTCGTCTTCTTTGACTTCTCTTCCTTTGTTGTTTCACTGGGCTTTGTCTCATGATGACCTTCCTCCTCCTGATGACTGCTATCTCTCTTCTCCTCTGTTTGGCTTACGTTTGCCTTAACTGGTCCTGGTTTTTCTCGCGATACCGGTCGTTCACTTTGTTCTGCCGTGGTCTTTTGCGATACACCGACGATCTTGACATCGCTAGATCTTCATTCATTGGTCTTTGGTCTGATTTTATCTGGCTCGTAATCTGGGTCAGCAATTTGTTCTTTGCTCTCTTTGCCGCCGTCCTCGCCATCGCTGTTACTGCTGCTGTCTTCATCAATGCTGTCTCGTTCTTCCATATTCTTACAAGTTTTTCCCGTAACTGCTTAAGGCTTTGTACGTGCGCCAATAATCCCCCAGCTACGTCCTCTCCGTCAATGGGTACATCTAAAGTGGTCTGATGTTTTACTTCTGCCAGGTACTGTGTGTAGGCCATGACGGATTTTCCAACAGCTAGCAACAGCTTATCTCCAAGGTACTTGCCGACAGCCGCGCACTCCTTTGCTCTTCGAAAGTGCATTTTTAATTTAGTCACACTCGGGACTTCTTTCAGGACTCTAACTTGTACATTTAGGGGCCCATTAAGACTAAAGAACCTCAGTGCTTCTGAGTCAGCCGCTACCGCCTTTCCAATGAAATCGCATAACCATTCAGAGTGGTGCTGTTGCTGTCCTTCGTCAGAAATATCCCCACTGCTTTCATACCAGTTCTTGATGTGATGAATCCGAATCTGTAAAGCGCATCCAACTTGAGATGCGTCAACTTCCACACTGATTTGTGTTTTGTAAAGTAATGATGCTACTAAGTCGAGAAACATCAGTTTCATAGACAAATTTTCTAGTAGGCTAACCTCGAGGATATTAGCAACTAGGGCCACCTTTTTCGCGTGCGAATATTCGGCTGTCAGAGTCTCCATCGTTGGCTGAGACTTGTGAGGAATAAAACTCGCCTCCTGGTTACCTTGGAGACCCAGATCTATCAGAGCGCTCTCCTCACCCATGTTGCCTTTCTCAAATAGCTTGAGGTACTCCTCCGTGGTAGGCTTTTAAAAACTGCGACAATTTGAAACTCCTTCACAAAAAACGCAGAAAACTGAAAGCAAATTCAATGTAGTCAATGACACTGGCCTTATGGTTACCCACCCAAGTGTTCTAGGCCCAGGGGGGACTCCCATATGAAACAGAGGGGGATGGCCGTCGGAAATTTTAAATTTAACCCCTAAAGGAGACCATCTGGGCGTGGCTTAAGGTTTTTGTGACCCCTAAAGGAGACCAATCTGGGCATGGCTTAAGCAAATTTTGACCCTTAAAAGAGACCGCTTAAAAACAAACAAATACGACATGCATTGAGTTTTAATGATATAAAGACAATCATCGAATGCTTTTATCTTAAAGTAGTTTTTAAAAGCATTGTCATAAATCTCAAGTTCTTCATCATGTTCATGCATTGTCTCTTTGGCACTTGGTAAAATAGAAAACTAGTTAATGTTAAAAGAACTGTAACTGTTCACAATGTCATCAAACGCTACACTTGCTGACGGCTTAAGGCTGGTAGTGACAAGCTAAAATATAATATTTACACATATGTACACGCTTCTAAACTACAACTCCTTGGAAATTGTGAAAAGAGCAAACTATCTAAATGTTCTAACGAATTGTAGAATACATGTTTGGTCTCAATTTTTTCTCTTGACTGTGACGACATGTTTGCTGAATTTTGCTTATTAATTTATGGTATCATTATGTTATTCAAAACATTGTCTGGCTACTGTATGTCTTTTCACATTTAAAACGTTAAGAATGAAACTCTTCGGCTAAGTCTTCCACTTGATGTAGGGACAGTATCCACCCTTCTGCCATCATCTTCCAAGTCAACAGCCAAGGATCTAGCATTTCTTTGACGAGGAGTCGCGGATGCCCTTTGCTGTGTTTCCACACTTTGAAGAAATTCGGTGACGATACATGTATCCTTCTCAGATAACGCATAAAAGTCATCTTCTCTTTCTTCGTCTTGATTATCTCAAGGTGAACCTTGCAAATAAGCGATGTTAATGGCATTGCCACTACAGTTTCCTGGTGGTAATAAAGATGGCTGTCTTCAGAAGTGCGGCAGTATTTAGATGCAATAACCGACATTTGCTGGTTTGTTACTAATGTCAACGGGGCGAACATACTCGATAAATCCTTTGGTTCCTTTCTTGTGCATCCTTTGTACTCGGCCCAAGATGAATTTACCAGTGCAAGTAGGGTCGTAAAACACACAGTCATCAAACAAACCAACAGATTCATTGCTGTCTGTGGAACCACTGTCACCGGCCTTCTCACTTTCCATTGATGTACCTCCACCCCATACCCTCCTAAGTCAGTCTGTAGAGAGTTCAGGGTTATTTCTCAGTTCTGCAATTACTGTACTTTTATAACGCCTGCCAACCCCAGGCACTAACAAAGTAGCACTTTTCTTTTCCGCCTCTTTGTCTGTGTGGAAGCTGTTTAGAAGAGGATTAACTATCTGACAAATATCTCCAACCTCCTCATCATCAACTGGATCGCAGCGACTGTCAGAGTTTCAGTTTCAATTTCTGTGTCGTCTTCCAGTTGATGTTCACGCGCTTCTCTCCTTAAGCTCTCTTGCTCTTCTTCTGTTTCCATTCCTCTTAATGATTTTTTGAAATCGACATAATCCATGGGCTTGTAAAACCACTTCTTGTCGGCATCATCATGGTCATCACCGTCACTTGTCTCATTGCCCGGTTCATTGTCATCAGGATGCATTCCAAGCTTCCTAGCAAGCTGCCTCACCATTTCTTCTCCTTCCTTCCAGGCACAC